>BTPG01000003.1:146165027-146235027 GCA_036245525.1 Semisulcospira habei
GTTTTTGTACCCGAGAGTGCAAATTATCGTCTGCATCGGCCTCGTTTTGAATTTGTGCATATTTACTAGCCTACGTCACAAGGCAGAACCCGGTCAATACTACAGACGAGGTCATCGGTGTGGGTACACACGTGTCAGTGTAAACATGTACTGATGTTATCCGGCATCCCTTTGACAATTTTTCACGAGAATGTAAAATAAACCTTCCATATTCGCTATGCTGTCAAAATCAATGCAGGTTCCGCTTGACCTGCTACCCTGAGTAACAATCGTGCTGGGGGCGTGGCTTGTTCGACTCGGTCTCCGCGCCAAGCAACTGAGCCGGCCAGCGTCACGAAACAGAACAGTGGTATTTATACCCACTTTCTGCACTGCAATTTCACATGATCTCACACATCGAAGTCTACGTAACTGAAAGAAAGCATCTCTGGAAACGACAAATGCACCATCGCAGCAGAAACACTACCTCTGTGAATCGAGTGAATGAGAGCGGCCCGCACAGACAAAAACATGTCACGACCAGCGATGTCAGTGCCACAATTTTGACACACACTGTAGTTTTCAGATCCTTGAAGCATAAAATCTGATGAACTAGCTCGTAACTTTATGATAAAACAGGTTTAAAATCTTGCAAAATCAGTAAGAGATAAATTTTACTGAAGATCATGAATTCTGAAAATCACTAGCACTCGCGGAACTATAGGAAGGAAGATCGACAAAGACCGTAGCCGGATTACTTACCGATTCACATAGCAATATATTCCCTTGTCCGATGTCAATTCTACTTAATGGTATCTTGTCTCTCTCTCTTCTCTTCAATTCCGAGTCTGTCATTGTCGGCCAGCGCGAGTCGCCTGATACTTTTTTTTTCTTCGCTGGTTCATCCGCCATCTTGTCTCTGATTGGTTATAATTATGCAGATGACCTAAGGTCGTATAGAATATTTATGACGTCAGCTACCATCGCCTATCAGAAGCAATCTTTTGACTGGGTCCAGCCACAAGGTTCCTGTGGCCTCTTTTCGCTTTGAACCGACGAAAGAAAGCATTTGGTGGGACAATTGTCATTGTCATTGTCTAAGTGGGTGTGTATACTGAATCCCAGAAAAAGCTTTTTTGCGAACTGCAGCATTAAAAAAGGTCAGGAATGCCCCTTAAACACTACAGTTCCAAAGACAGATCAACCATACCAGTTCAAAAGTAGTTCCAAGCTATTCTGGCAAAACTTTTCAACTATCATGATAAAGATATGATCTTGTTCTAGTGTGTCAGGGATCATTGCACACCAGCCACATTATTCTAGCATAAACTAACTTTCAGCATATAACATTGCCATCGGTGACAGTCTAAAGATTTCAATGACTGACAACACAATGTCCACTTATGTCTATTTATGGTGTAGAGAAAATTGCTGAATTTACTATCTCATTGTACTTAGGTATGTATCAGAAAATAATAAGTTCTCTGTTCAGCTGTAGAGTTAACCATGGATGCAGATTTAATTGTAAGAGATGTAAATTCTCAAAAGAATCTGTGTCTCTATGTTTATCTCGAAAACATGGACCAGATTAACCCTTATCATTCGGAATACAGCAGTGTGTGAAAAAAGTTTTACTAAAATAGTTTAAGGGTAGTGCCAGAATAGGTTGGCGCCTATAGGTGCCATGCTATTCTGGCACTACCCTTGAACTAAAGCCATTGGTCTATATCCTTATCTGCAAGTACTATAATGTAGTTTGCATATGGCAGTGTACAAATTTGAAGCTTTTAGCCTCAGTATGATATGGGTTAAGGACTGTGTTCTTTCTGAATCAAAAAGCTCACAGTTTTCGGGGATTTTTAAAGGGCTGGAGACTGTCACCCATGCATTTTCCTGTCTCTGACATGTCTTACCTTCAGGGTTGGCCATATGGAACACTTGTTTGAAATCCCTTTTCTGCATGATTGGCATGGACTTGATGAATTTCTTGGCCTGATGTATGCAAATTATGAACATTTATCATGGATTAGTTTCAGCATACATAATTATTAGATCCTAATAAACAAAGCATTCCATATCTGTTACCACACAATTCACAATCAACACTATTGAACACTGCTGCATTCTTTCATCTAATCAATGTACACGAGTAAATCATGACATCTATCTTGCTACCAGTACCACACACAGCTAGAGTAATACAAGTCAGTCTCAGTATATCGAAGTACCAGCCAGCCAGAAAGTCGGACCGTGATTTACACGATACACAGACTTGTGAAGAAAAAACACCTGGTAAGCAAATGATCCTTGCGCTGACAGCCTTAGCTGGGGCTGACATCAGCTTGAGGACCTTTTGCTCACCAGTCAACGAAGCCAAAAGGGAGCCAAAGAATTGCTCATATTGTATCAGACACCACAGTACAATGAAGCAGGTAATACTGATGCTGAACTGTTCCTATACAGGATCAAGCACTTACATCGTCGCTAGAGATCTTGTCAAAAAGGTTCTCACTAGGGGAACCGACCAGTTGAAGAATCCTGGTCAACTGATCAATATCTGGGGCGAGTCAAGGCCCATACATACAGCTTCCATATCAAATACCTTTCTGGTTTTAATTGATTAGAACCAATGTGACTAATGCTGGGTAATAGCGCTATATAAATGCCATTATTATTTTGATTTATCCTAATTAAATTTTGTCATGGTAATAAACATGCTTTGTCCTCAGAATAAACATGTTTTGTCCTCAGAATAAATACATTTTTCCTAAGATAAAATATTTGTACCAAGTTTGGAATTGAAGTTGTGAATAGTATGAGGAAAAAAAAGGGGCAAAATATGGTGTGTTTTTTTTAACCTATTTCCTGATCCCCTGTGACTGTGACTTTGGAGAAAGGTCACTGAAACTGGTATGTTTAGAAAGGTCTTGCCACAAAATATCCTTGGGTCAAGTTTGTAGACGGTTGCTTGAAACTGAATAGTCTCTGAGAAAATGCCAACGTTAAAGTTTACCACGGACAATGGTTGATGGACGGACGACCTCTGGCCCAGAACATGGACTCATATTGTTATCACACATGAGCCAAAATGCGACATACAAAGAAAACACAAAAGCTGAAAAGGATACGATCAGTGCCAGGGAAGAGTGGTTTGCCTGAGATCATCTCGGCCATAATGCAGCCAACGGACCAGATGTCAACTGCAATGGACAGTAACATGTATAACAAGTGTAACACAGTGCTACACACTCTAGTACTGACAGTTATATGCACAAAAGTGTGACACTGGACCAGTAAGGATAGTCACATAATAGAGTGTGACACTGTACAACTATCACATTTCGCTAAATTAACACATTCTGCCCCAAGACTGAAATCTACAAGTTCTGAAGTTGCCCTCTGCAGGACCGTATTACAAATCAAGAGACAGATTGATCATGATAGTTCAAGGGTGGTGCCAGAATAGCTTGGCGCCTATGGGCACCAAGCTATTCTGGCACCACCCTTGAACTACTATCCTGCTCAATCCATGTTTGCTGTGGTGTGTCGGGGCTGAATGAGTTAACACATTGAACCCAAAGGTAGAAATCTGAAAATCTGGAAGCTGTATTCTAAAGCTACATTACACTTCAGGAGACAGATCAACTGTGACAGTTTGAAACTTCAAGGGTGGAGCCAGAATACTTTGGTGCCCCAATACTTTGGCGCCAAGGGATGCCAAACTATTCTGGAACCACCCTTGAAGTATCATGGTTGCTACATATCCTGCCCGCTGTGAGATGGCCTTGGTTGCCTGCTCGGTGTTAAACCCAAATTACTAGCTAACTAACTACATATCCTGCTGTAGTCAGTGCATCCATAAACTGGCTTTGCACTATGGATCGAATATGACAGTTCAAAGGTAGTGCACCAAGCTAACCTGGCACTATCCTTGACCTATAACAACCAGCTGTGGTGTCTTAACTCTTACCAGTTCGCTCCCTTGGCCATCGTATGTATACATACGAAGCCACGCCCATGGAAAATTCCATCGTGTTTACTGAATTAAAACCAATTAATTTTTACTCTCAGTATTATTGTCATAACTTATTGACATTAGAAAGTCACTTTCATATGATAGAATGAAAAAAATATTAATTTTGAGTTTGTTCGTGACCTTTGTTATCGATTGAGTCACTACGTCTGCCATCTTGCTTTCCCTACTGCGTTATTTTCACTGCTTGCGATTTCTCTCTGCGAATATTCCGTCAAAATGAGTTCATCTGAGTCCGAAAGTGAAGTGTATCTCACTGAAGGGGAATCTTCCAGCAACCAGGCCACTGAAAATGATTCTAGCACCAGCGATGTGGAAAAAATGAAAGAAAACCATCGCAGGTCATTGTGACACTTTCTATTTTGGTTTGACCATGTGCTATCCATGTGAGTCTTTGTTTACCTATTGTCTGGTTCAGAATCGTGAAACTTTATGAAGTACATAAACAGGTTTTATTACTTGCTGTGTATTGCCTCAGTGATATTTTCAGCAAGTCAGAGATTTTCAGAGAAGCACATGTTTGTTGTCTCAGTCATGCCAGATGTTGACACGCCCACTTTTTCCTGCCCTTGACCGGTGTAGATTATGTTGTGTAACTCTTAGAAATTCAAACACATTTTCTTGAAACTTCACAAAAATGTGTAGAAATGATTTGTCCACACACTGGATTCACATTTTAAACAAAGGGGCAAGAAACAAAAAAAAATTCTTCTTAGCGACTTTCGTGAAAACTGTTTTTGGAAACCGGACACCATTTTTTCTTCGTCGCTAAATAAACAACAACTTCTAAACTACGTTAAGTACAGACTTTTTACTTATCCTGACTGAAAGCTGACTCAATGCACTTTAATATGATGTATAATAAGCCAACTTTTGACCACTAGAAGAGCTTTCAGCAGCATTTGTTCTTGGTCATGTGTGAGAGTAAAAGTCATTTTGTTCACTGGCCTCAAATAGAGCGAACTGGTAAGAGATAAAGACCCTATACTTCCGCAGGGAACTGCTTGAAACAGCCATGTATTGTGGTATTTCATTACAGACTAAGTCCATTTGAACACCACAGGTACTCATTTCCCTCCAGACAACGTGACATCTGAACAACTGTACAAAAACCTAATTCATCTGACGTGTAATCACTCTCGTCTAAAAATAGAATAGCAGCAGACGACACAGATACGGGTGATAGTTTCGGCTGCTACAGACATGTGCATTGAATACAAAATATGGCACCACAGTGATTCTGTCAAGCAGACGCTTCTTTGGCGGTGTACCTTCAAAACTGATTGTACAACTAGAATGACATTCCTTGCAAGGAATCAGCTTGGTGACTGATACAGAGCCTAGCAAACGGAAGTTAGTAGTAGCATCAGAGATTTGGAATACTGCGCCAGATTGACATGGCTGGTGCGAGATCAGTGCCGAGTCAGGAGCGGGCAAGACCGATTCGAGAAGAGGAGAAAAATCAAGTTCCTGGCCGGTGAGAGTGACTGAGACCGATCGACGCAGAGATAAAAACATGGCTACATTTCAACTTGTAAGTACCATTGCGAACATTTTATATGACCCGTGTATGCTCAGTACGTCGTCGTTTATGTTCCCTTGATTCGACACATTTCACGCTCGTGTGTTGAGCCGAGATTACATCAGAAACTGGCAGAGACGTGCAGTGAACCACAGGTGTTCGTTAACACTACAAATGTGTCACAGTAATGACAGTATACACACGAGGTGTGATGTTGGAAAGTTACCGGCTGTGGGCTGGCAGTTGAGCGCCTGTGAGCAGGCATGTACAAAAACGCTTTCTAGTCAGTCAGTATGGTACGAAGTATGTAACAGCAGTCCGCAGTGACGTCCTCCTCACCAGAGTGATGCCCAGCGCAGAGTGCCACACTGACCATCGCCTTGTCCACTGCAAACTCAGGCTCCGCCTCAAGCTGAAACCCAAGAAAGCCCCCCCCCCCCCCCCCCCCCCCCAAGAAAAAGCTTGATGTTGCCAGCCTTCAGCGTGACAAGAAAGCTGCCCTTCAGACAGATTTACAGCGCATGCTCAAAGACACAGTTGATCCAGCAGACTCCTCTCCTGAAACATTCTGGGAACTGAAAACTGCCACTGTAAAATCTTCTGTGGAAGTCTTGGGCTATGCTAGAAAGAGGAACAAAGACTGGTTTGACGAAAATGACGTTGAGATCCAGGAACTTCTAGCAAAAAAAAAGAGCTGCCCACCAGGCCCACCTAGCCCAGCCTTCCTGCCCTGTGAAGAAGTCTGCCTTCCGCCTCATCTGCAGCAGTCTTCAGTGCAAGCTTAGAGAGCTCCAGAACGGGTGGTGGTCCAGACTCGCACAGAGGACCCAGCTTCTTTGCGCTGACAACGGTGACTACAGGGGCTTCTACGAAGCACTGAAAGCAGTGTATGGCCCCAGGCACCTGGTACAAAGTCCCCTGCGAAGCGCTGATGGACAGGCACTCCTCACAGATAATACCTCCATCTTGAACCGCTGGTCAGAATACTTTCAGGACCTCTTCAGCGCTGAGCGCACTGTTCAAGAAAAGTTCATCCTCCAAATCCCACACCTCCCACTAAAGGTTGAATTGGACGAACCGCCCACCGCCGGAGAGACCCTCACAGCAATCCACCAGCTCAAGAGTGGCAAAGCAGCAGGCATTGACGGAATCCCCGCCAGAGATCTGGAAACATGGAGGCCCAGCACTGCACAACAAGCTCCACAACCTCTTTCTCTGCTGCTGGGAGAAAGGAACACTACCAAAGGATCTCCGCGATGCAGTCATCATCACCCTGTACAAGAACAAAGGAGAGAAGTCTGCCTGCTCTAATTATCATGGAATTACCCTGCTGTCAATTGCCGGGAAAATTCTCGCAAGGCTGCTCCTGAATCGGCTGGTACCTGCCATCGCTGAAGACCACCTCCCAGAGGGCCAGTGTGTCTTCAGAGCCAACAGGAGTACCACCGACATGGACTTTGTGCTGAGACAGCTTCAGGAGAAGTGCCGCGAGCAGAACAAAGGGCTGTACGTAACGTTTGTCGACCTAATAAAAGCGTTCGACACTGTGAGCAGGCAAGGCATGTGGCAGATCCTGGAGCGACTTGGCTGTCCCCCAAAGTTCCTCAGCATGATCGTCCAGCTCTATGAGGACCAGCAAGGCCAGGTCAGACTCAACAATAACCTCTCAGAACCATTCCCCATTCTCAACGGCGTGAAGCAGGGCTGTGTGCTGGCACCAACCCTCTTCACCATCTTCTTTAGCATGATGTTGAAGCAGGCCACAGTGGACCTCGACAATGATGACGCAGTGTACATCAGGTATCGTCTCGATGGCAGCCTGTTCAACCTCAGACGACTGCAGGCTCACACCAAAACCCTAGACCCACTGATGGTCTGATGACGCTGACCTAGTTGCACACACAGAGAGAGCATTGCAGCGCATCACGTCCTGCTTCGCAGATGCTGCCCAGCTCTTTGGACTCGAGGTCAGTCTGAAAAAGACAGAGGTCCTTCATCAGCCGGCACCCAAGGAAGAACATCACCCTCCACACATCACCATCGGCGAGTCCGAACTTAAGTCTGTACACCAGTTTACCTACCTTGGCTGCATCATCACGTCAGACGCCAAGCTGGACAACAGGCTGGCAAAAGCAAACAGTGCTTTCGGGCGACTATTCAAGCGGGCATGGCACAATCAACAGCTGAAAAAAGGCACCAAGATCAGCGTGTACAGAGCTGTCGTCCTCACCACCCTGCTGTATGGTTCTGAGTCCTGGGCCCTCTACCGCAGCCAACTACGACTCCTCGAACGCTTTTACCAGCGCTGCCTGCGTACCATCCTCAGCATTAACTGGAGTGACTATGTCACCAACGTCAAGGTCCTTGAACAGGTGGAAACTGTGAGCATCGAGGCTTTGCTGCTGCGGACACAGCTTCACTGGGCGGGGCACGTCTCCAGGATGGAGGATCATCGCCTACCCAAGATCACTCTGTTTGGCGAGCTCGCACTGGACACCGAGACAGAGGGGCACCAAAGAAGAGATACAAAGACGATCTCAAGAAGTCACTTAGTGCCTGCCAAATCGACCACCGCCAGTGGTCTTCGCTTGCTGCGGACCGCGACACCTGGCACTCCACCATATACAAGGCAGCCGTCTCCTTTGAGGACTCTTGCAGAGCTTGCCTTAAGGACAAGCGGCTCAGGAGAAAAAACAGAGCTGTCTAACTCAAAACCCTGACCAGACCTTCCCCTGCAGCCACTGCGGTCGAACCTGCCTGTCCCGAATTGGCCTCCGCAGCCACGAACATGCCTGCAGACGACGTGGGCAAGCCCTCTAGACTCTTCGTCAACTAAGTCAAGCCAAGAAGAGACGTAACAGCATTGAATAACCACAGTAACATTTCAGCAAGTGGTGACTGGTCAGCTTCAGGAGATACAGTTTATTCTTGTTCAGAAGTATTCACAGTTTACAATTCTGAGCATGCCGTTTATTGATCGCATGGTGCGTGTGTGTGTGTGTGTGTGTGTGTGAAGTTGTAAGGTGTGTGTGTGTGTGTGTGTGAAGTTGTAGGTCTGGATGTGTACAGCTGACAATGTCACATGATTTTCTTTCAGATATATTTCGCCAATGACCCCACAGAAATCAGTCTGCCAAGACTCAATATCTGTCAGGTTAGTACTCCCTTTCACTAATGTCTTCAATGTGTGTAAATGTTACATAATTATGTACCATGAATCCATTTTCATACCAGGAATCCATTTTCAAATGATACTGACAGTTGTGCAATACAGACTTTTTTGAAGTGTAGTTGGATGAGAAGTATAATTTCTGTAGTAACAGTGATTGTGAATTATAACACAGTAATGTTTTTGCCTGTCTTTTAAAATTTTTAATGTGTAGTGTTCTCCATAGAGTACCCAAAATGGTACACAAGGCGCAATTAGCTTACACATTTGGTTGTCACTGTATACTACCACTGTATACTATACAGTTGCATCTATTTCAACTTAACAAGAAAAATTAGAAGTGTACATGACAGGTTGTACAGTTGACTTGATGTAACCTGATCTCACCTTTTGTTCTTGGCTTTGGTAATGTTGAATTTTATGTGCATACAGTCTGTACCTGTGTGCACTTGCTTTCTCTGTATCAAAGTGTGTGTGCGTGTCTGTGTGTGTGCAATTTTTGTAGCACACACACACACACCAGCACACACACACCCTCACACACCCATCCCATGTGTTGTACTTAAAATAGTTCCTAGTGTACCATGTAGTATGTCATTATGATATTATCACCCTGATTTATGTTTATGCATTACTTTATAATTTACAGTTGCAGGTGAATTTGAGACGTATGCAGCACCTTGCCTCATTATTTACACTGTTTTGCACTGTACTCTTCCAAGCTGTTTCCCTTTCGCCAATTGTTAGGGCGATTGTACAAATCAGGACATAATCCCCCATGACCAGTTGTTACTCACTATTATGCTTCATTTTTATCAGTCTCCAAAGAGCGGTGAGGCTGACAAAAACTCAAAGAGCAGAATTTGATACGCTTGGGACTGGATGCCACAGACAGTACTTAGAACTGCGACAGTGTTTCTCGAGTGGCTGTTGTAGTCTCTCTGCTTAAAAACCACTTATTTAGTATTGCTACATGCTGCAGAACGATGAAACAGTGTGTCTCCAGAGATTACAGGTTTCGCTTATATCACATAAAGAGTGATCAACCATACAAAACATTTTTGGGACTGATAAGGATTTGACTGGTGGTGTAAAATATACTCCCAAAAGTGTATGGCTTTATCTTGAAATACTACTGCTTTGTACCTGTCTGTATTGTAGGGCCTCGTTAGACACACGCACAATTAAAGTTAGGGTAAAACTATACTTGTTCACAGAATGGCATTGTGTCATCACTGGAATGCTGTAAAGTCATGCACAGTTTAAAAATCACTTTTCCACCCGTTGCAGAGGATGGGATGTGATTTACAGTGGCTGTCGGGATCAGTGTTTTGATTTCTTTTTTTATCAATAAATCAGAGAAACATTGTTTGTTTAAAAAATTGCAAGAAACTGGAGCATGTTGTGTCAGTGGTGTGTGTGTGTGTGTGTGTGTGTGCACTCAAACATGCGTGTTCTCATGCATGTTTGTGTACTCATGCATGCGGTGTGTGTACAAGGTTGTTTGCATATGTGTATGTGCTCGTGTATTTGTGTGTGCTTAGTACGCATGCTAGTGCGCGTGTGCGTGTGTGAGTGTGTGCGTACTACAGATAAAGTTATGTGCATATTGTCATTTACAGAGTGAAATCTGTGAAGTGTGTGTGTGTGTTTGTGTGTGTTCACATGCATGTTTGTGTACTCATGCCTGTGGTGTGTGTGCAAGGTTGTTTACATCACATGTGTGTGTGCTCGTGTATTTGTGTGTGGTTACACATGTTCGTGCGTGTGTGTGTGTGTGTTCAGCACTACAGATAAAGGTACGTGCATATCGTCATTTACAAAGTGAAATCTGTGAAGTGCTACCCACGATTCACATGCACGCAAGTTGTGCTTTTGCACACCAGTGCCATGGTTACATTGTGCATGCAAACACACACATCATTTAGGCTATGCCCGATAACCTACCCCGTCCCAAACACACACACACTGGCCGGCAGACTGACACACCGTGACCAGACATGCTTAATACTACTCAGTGTCTTTTGGGTTTGTTCCGGTTCATTTAGGTAAAAAGACGGACCGACAACCGAGATAACAATGGCCGTGAACAAGTTTGAGCGGCACATTGTTTACTTTGCAAAACGAACCAGTTTGCGGGCATTCTGACAAACCATACATTTTCACAGCTCTGAAACACCATTATTTGACTTGTAAGTATTTGACTTGGAAGGCCCAGATAGAAACTTAGGGCCTTTAAGGGTAAATTTAACCCCCTTTACTGCCAAAAGAAACTGAAACAATCCAACTGCAAGAGACATAGATCATCAAAATGTAGGGGCTCATGACGATCTGTGCCTCTTGCACATACCAATTTTCATCCATGTTCCATGGACTGGGGCTCTTTATTGCTGAATTAATGCACAATTTGTAACAGAATCTCTGACACTGGCAGTGATGGGGTTGATAAAGACTTTGCCCGCTGATGCATGAGATTTCAACTGTGATTTGAAACTTTGTGGGTCCTGGACATTAAAGCCCAAAACTTGATTAGCACACACACGTTCAGACTTTGCGACTGCAACGCTAAAAACTTTCACGGCTAAATTATGCTCAGGTGAGATGGGTGGAGAGAGAGAGAGAGAGGAAAAGGGAGAGAGAGAGAGAAATGCAATGAAACTTTATTTCCAAGGACAAATGCTTAGGCCATAGACCTGTTTTCAATCATGTCCTTGCTCATGCATACACCATCACACACGCACATACAGAGAGAGTGTGTGTGTGTGTGTGTGTGTGTGTGTGTGTGTGTGTGTGTGTGTGTGTGTGTGTGAGAGAGAGAGAGAGAGAGAGAGAGAGAGAGCTCATCAAGAGGACAAGCAGTGAGCAAACTGAACCCACCATTGTTGTTGTATTTCATCCAGTTCAGCATGATCTCCGGAGCACGATACCACCGCGTTGCCACGTATCCTGTCATCTCATCCTCTGCGTGCCTCGCCAAACCAAAATCAAGGATCTAGGAGAGAAACCGCTGAGCATCACTGGTTATTAATGTTTAGTGTATGTTTAACCCCCTTGTGCAGACAGCCACAGTCCTGTTTACAGTACTGCGGACTGCACTCACAAGAGCTGTAACCCATTTAACCCCACGGCCGCATTTCCCAAAATTTGGAGTGTTACCTATCGATTATGTACCACTTGCAGGAGATAGATTGACCATAATAATTCAAGGGTGGTGCCTGATGAACTTGACGCCTGAAGGCGCCAAGCTCATCTGTCAATACCCTTGAATTATCATGGGTCAATCCATCTCCTGCTGTAGTCGGGGCTAAATGGGTTAACAGAGGAGTACTTCTTGTGCACTCCTCGAGTGGGTCTATCTGGGGAGGACTCTTAAAAACGGTATGGGCAATGGTACGTAGTGTGTGCATATATATATATATTACAATCCATACCTTCAGTTCACAGTCTTCATTCACAGCAATGTTGCTAGGTTTCAAATCCTGTTTGGACAGAGATACATAAAGTTATACTCAAATTCTGCATGGGCAAACTGATGTTCACAAAATATACAGCATGTATTTTACTAAAAAAGAAAAAAAGGTTCCAAAGAATCTGTATGTATGAGAAATTTTGTGTGTCAATAGTTCATCTACTACTAGCTGCAGCAAACTTGACATTAGCTGTAGGGCATAAGAATCTCAGCACTTCAGAATACCCCTCTAGGCATACGTTTTGGGGCTAAACCAGAGACTGATTCCAGCCCAATAGCAAGCAGGCTGAGAGATAATGCTTCCACCCTGCTATTTTAGTCAGCGCCAGCATCTGCATCTTCGGGTTTAACTCATTTGAGACGTGCCACCTCCGGATACGCAACATAAGCCGAGTATCTGGGGGTGGCACATCTCTAATCAGTTAAAAATCTGTATATAAAAGTCTATTTTTTATGCTCTATTATGACATTTCATTTTTTTAAAAATAAAGCAGCCAAAGAGAATGTAAATTATTACATAAAGAGAGTTATAAATATGAGCAGGCCTATAACTCCGCCGTTGCCGGTCCCAAGCCCGGATGAGAAAGGAGAAGGGGCAAATATAACATTATAAAAACCTACGCACAACTGCAAGGAAAACCTAGGCCAAAACTACTAGTCCTCGATCGCTCTTAGTGCCAGTAGGACAGTAAAATGGAACGAAGAAGAAGAGCAGGTCTATGATTTTGGATTTAATGGCTCTTGGCTGTGAAGTCCAGTGCCCAAATGCATGAGTGAGCTTAGTCCTGCGCCAGCCACCAACTGACTAAACAAGGTGCTCTGCTATAGCGGAGCACCTTGTATAGTGGATTGCGCAGGACTAAGCTCACTCAGGCAACCGACCCCTAAAGAACAACCCTGCAAACAGGAAAACAGAGGTTGAAAACCATTTAATTATGAAATATGTTAAAGGGGTTTCAACCTCTATTTTGATTTCCTTTCACATGAAACCCAAGCGGCAACATTTTTACTTCATTTTGTTTAACCCTGCCACATAAATGGAGAAATGTATACATACCCTGTGAATTATGCCTGCAGAATGAATGTACTGAAAAACAACAACGAAAACTCACTAAGCACAATAATAAACTACCGGTAACCAGTTTGAACAAACATTCACCACCCCCTGCACTGAACACCCACATGCATACACTTACTTTATATTTTTCTACCCCTCTGGCTGCCGAGTAGTGCCTTTGGTTGGGGTGATTCAACATAAGAGTTAAAACACTACCGACAACCAAAGGACTAAAATCTTATTGCTCAGCACTAGTTTGAAATTTATGTGCTGGTCTCAGATTTTGCACCTTACGGATGTAAGCAATAAGGTAACAAGAGTGGCAAAGCCCTTAAGAATCATGTGCATGAAAAATCCACATAATTAATCTGACCTTTGTAGCCTTGACCTTTTCGACAGATTACTGAAATGAGCAAGTGTTCTAACATAAGGGTTGACTTTTGTACCTGCGAAGTCCATCTGCTCCCCGGTTGTCATCCCAAATAAGCATGCATGGGAAGGTCTTACCATCAGGTATCTCCAGGCCATGTTTGTGTTGGAAGTTGTAAATAAATTCATAGCACACACAAACACGCCTGCTGGCATAAAAAAGGCCTAAAACTACTTTCTCATAAAGAGCCTGAAATCATGTGTACAGTCCAAAATTGTCACAAACAGTTATGCGTTTTACAATTACTACACACACAATATTTCGCCATACCCATCAAATCTGTGTTAAAAAATTAATTATTTGGCAGTTCTTTCTGTTCTCCCTATAATCATAGTCAAACCACCAAATAACTGATTGTTTATTTAATTGTTTAAAACAAATTTGCAGCAAGCAGATTAACCCATTTAACCCCACAATTCCCAAATTTGGGAGGTGCTAGTTCAGGACTATATATCTGCGGAAGATGGACCTATCATGATTATGAAGGGTAGTGCCAGATAAGATTGGTGCCTAAAGGCGCCAAGTTCATCTGGCACTGCCCTTGAATTATCATGGTCGATCCATCTCTTGCTGTAGGGCGTTGGAGATAAATGGGTTACTCAAGAGACAGAGAATCTCAATGGCCCCGGCAGCTGCAAGGGCTCATGAGAATCTATGCTACTTCCTGGGTGAGGTTGGCTGCTGCTGTTCCTGACAATGACAATGAATCTTTATTTTCCCAGGATAAAAAGATTTAGGTCTGAAGACCTTTCTTATATCTTGTCCTTACTAAACTGTGTACACTCTCTCTCTCTTTCTCTATCTGAACACACACACATGCACATCATAAGCGCCCAACGAGTGCATGCTGATATCCAATGGTCTTTGCTAGCTCAGCGCCCACAACTGAATGGAGGTGTTTATTTTGAGGTTGAAACACCGGACGCACTTCACATCTGTTACTAGTTTTAGAGGCACCGATTCTCATGAGCCTACGCAGCAGCAATCAGTCCCTCTTGCACATGGGTTGGCTGGATGGTTACTTCTACCGACATGTGCTATCAGTGTCAGTAGACTGGATTGTACAAGTTGCTGGTGCCATTTCCTGTTCACTTTTCTGTTGTTCCTTTACATTTATTTGATCTGTCCTCAAACATTTCAAATTGCACCTAAGACGACAAACAAAGTGAATACTTTTTACTGAGGCTTTTGCAGTAAATACTTTTAAATTTGGTTCAGACTTTTTTAAAGAAAATTAGTTGTACCCCAGTAGTAGAGTGAAAACCTGTTTTGTACAGACAGCTCTAATTTCGGGGTGTATCAGATGCAAGCTGCGATAGAGCATTTTGACCTTGCAACCAACACAACCAACTGTCTGGTTTTAACCGCCTTAATACACCACTTCGGCAGCTTGCCACTTTCACTTTAGGAGGGAAAATTTGGCCATTTTCAGAGCCCTAAAATATTTATTGGTATATGTTAATGCTTATTTTCTTTACACAAAAGGGCGATCTGCAATCTATTTCCTCTTCATTTCACTGCAGTCTGTGATATAATTCTTTTGTAAAAAATGTTATAGCTTGCCAATGAACAGCCCCAAACAGCCAGCAGTCTGAAAAAAAATCCTGAGTCAATATTTACATCAGGCGCCAACAGCTTGACAAACAAATTATGCTGAGATTTTCTTGTATTCAGGACTTCATATGAATGTCCTGTGTTGTGTGCAGTCGACAGGATTCGTCTGGAGCAGTTTAGTAAGAAGTTAGGGAGGGATGAATTTACTGAGGTAATGCATTAAGTCTGCTTCTCTAAACTCAGCACTTCGCGTTTGGCCATGACTCTTCTTTATTTTTCTCTCCACAAAATGCATGAGTTGTTTTCTGATAAAGGAACTTTTAGGGTGCATTTGGGTAAAAATATAAAGTTCAATTTCACAGATTGATTACTGAACTTTCACATTTCATAATTTGAGCAAAAACAATTTTTGTCAAAAAAAGGCTATTTGTGACCTAGTTCCTGGTCTCATGTGACCCTTTTTCTGAGGGGTCATCCAAATTAGTCAGCATAAGAAGGTCTTACCATCAGGTATCAGTGTTCATTTTTTTCTTAAATGTAGGGGGTCAGATCTAGCGCGGCAGATTCAGTTTACAGTTGCCTGAGGGTCAGCAGGATTTCCCAGGTGGTCACAGAAATGATGAAGTCTTAGATGATAATAATAATAATACATAGTATTTATATGGCGCATTAAAATTTCTCATATTTATAATATAACGCAATGCGCAGTACATAGCCACAAACTGAACCCAACACCACATTCCCTCAAACTGTACATACACAGAACATTCACGTGGTGCTAAGGGCAAGCTCAAGCGAGCTACTGAAATGTTGGAAATTTAAATCGCGTTTTTCATATTTTTGAAATTTCATTAAGTGGACTGAAATTAATACCGAATTTTAGTATTTATATGGCGCATTTCTCATATTTATAATATAACTCAAGCGCAGGACATAGGGCTCCGCGAACTGAGCCCAACCGGCAAGCATGCTCACGTGAATCGCGCACATTCCCTCACACACTGTAGATAAACAGAACATTCACGTGGTGCTACGGGCAAGCTCAAGCGAGCTACTGAAATTTTGAAAATTTAAATCGCGTTTTTTTATATTTTTGAACTTTAAGTGGACTGAAATTAATACCGAATTCGTGGAGGAAAGAGCTGCGGAGTACCCAGAGAAAGAACCCCCGAAGGTCCGCCTGAATTAATGGTGACACTTACTAGAGGAGAAAAGTCCAACGCCGGAACCGGGTATCGAACCTCGCATTGCATCTTGCATTGGTGGCAGGCGCTTTTACCACTGCGCCACGGACCGCCCAACATACTTTGAGCGCTGAAAATTTATCGGTCCCTTCACGAAAGCGTTTTTCGACTGTGCAGCTTGGCGGCACACAGCATTGAACATCTACCCATCTAAATGGCGTAGCCATTTAAATTGTTCGAGCCAATCGCGCTGGAAAGAACGCAAGGTCTTTATTTCACTATCCGATTTGCTTATAGGAACTTCAGACTGTGTAGAAGAAGACTGTGATTTTGAGCTCGGGAACCCGAATTTCACGACTGAGTCCGGCCATGCTTTTGCCACAGGAAATGCCGATAGCCACTTGACCGGCTCCGCCGCGCAAGAGTTATATCTGTTAAATTTCTGTTGCTGCGCACATGCGGTACTGTTGCTGCATTGGCGTTCGGCGCTCTCACAAAATCTTTGGTGGTTCTGCTCTGCACGCGCGGCTGTGAAACGTGTTCACGATGACGCACTGGTGAGTTTTTCAGTGCGTAAAGATAAAGCTTACCGAGTCAGAGTAAAAAATTGTACGTCAGTCTGACGCAGAACACGGAACACTAGTGCGTCAAATGTGGCTTTAGAGGGTCACATACGCACATTTCTGCGTAATAATTATCACTGGGTATACCTGTACCAAAAAAAGATAAGCTGAATCGGTCTCCTGGACTGATGACATAAAGATTGGATAAAGAAGGTTAGTAAAGCCGACGGTCGATTACTTCTGTTTTTCGCACCATGCTGTCAGATTCTGATATTACGGCCAATACTCCTCTTTTCCTACCTTAAGCCCACGCAATATCTGGTAGACAAGAAATTGAACGTGGTCATCGCTAAGCCTTTGTGTTTTGAAAATGTTGTTCAGGTCTGCGCCCATCAGAGGAGTCACCATATATCTGAAAAATACAAATTAATTTATTGGAAACCTGTCACATCCAGATATCCAGCATAATTTATCCATGCATCTGAATGCAGCACGCCTTGAATGTGTTAAGATACAAATTATTAATGTAGATTGCCAATTATAATTTTAACAAAAGAAAGTATGACACGGGAAGGCATGAAGCAATGGATACAGGGTTAACCCATTTAGCCCTGAGGCACTATAGCAGGAGATGGATCGACCATAAGAATTCAAGGGAAATGCCAGATTAGCTTGGCGCCAATCTAATCTGGCATTACCCTTGAATTATCATGGTCGATCCATCTCCCGGAATGGGTACATAGTTGTTAGGTGACACTTCTAAAATTTGGCAAACATGGCCTTGGGGTTAAACAAGTTAACCCTTTTAGCCCTAAGGTCCCATTTCTCAAATTTGGGAGGTGTTGCCTAATGACTATGTACCAGTCGCAGGAGATGGCTTGACCATGATAAATCAAGGGTAGTGCCAGATTAGCTTGGCGCCTGTTGCGCCAAGCTTATCTGGCACTTCCCTTGAATTATCATGGTCAAGCCATCTCCTGCTGTAGGGATCCGGGGCTAAACAGGTTAAAGCCACTGGTACTGTCAACAGTACTGGTGGTTGCATGCACAAGGGGGGTTTAAAAATAAAATCCTGTCATACTTACACATCGCTGAAGTCCTCTAGTGTTAGACTGGGCGTGAAGCAGTCCAGCAAGTTGATCACCTAAACAACATTACCAAAATGTCTTATTAACCCTCCGGGTGTCGGTTGCAGTTTAGTAGCGATGATTCCTGCAGTAATCATCGCGACTAAAACCGCTATGGACACCCAAAGGGCTATCTTAGCATTACCACATTTCACTTTTTACATTTAAAAAAAATGTAACCCATTACATCCTGAGGCTGATTTTTTTTAAATTTTGCTTATTGTCCTAGGAAGGCTACATTACAGACCAGGAAATCAGGGTTCATTTTGGAGCGCACCCTGCACCTTTGGTGCATAATGTCCCAAAAATGACCCATAATATTTTGAGCTGAGGTTAAGGTTTGGGTAGGCAACGGGCCCTTCTTTCATGTGTTCCTAAAGGCCAGCCCCCCCCCCCTCCCCCCAGCTCCTTCATATTTCTGCAGGTGCGCATACACCCCCCCCCCCCCCCACCCACCCCCAATCATATCCACCTGCTTTTCGATATTTCGGCAGTTGGTGACAAGGGGTTCACAAACTGCTGTATGTGCATGTGCACGAAAAACAAGGACAAAATCGCACCCCTGCCTTTACGCAAACTCATACAGCCATTTGCTCCACCCGCAACCCCCGTTCCCCCTCCACCACAACACGCAAAATCCTGCACTGTACAATAAAAATATTTATAAAAACTGCATGCCTAAAACTAGAACACTGAATGACTTCAAAATAGTATTACATTTACACCATATGACTAACATTTTATTATGTACTAGATTTCTGTGTTTTCTGGCTGGTGTGTTTCTTTTGTCAATAGGCCTACCTATGTCAGTATGTGCTCTCAACAGGGCTAAAGACACCCATTCAAATGAGTGTTGCACATGACACTACGTGTAGACTTTTGCCACAGGCATTGCAATAGTGTGGATATGTTACAGTCAATCTATGAAGTTAGGAAATTCATGAATGTTCTAAACCAGATAGGAAATTTACACAAATTGCATGTGAACCCCGGTCATTACATGAAATGAAAAAAAAAAAAAAAGCCATGCATTTCATGAATTTCTTAAAACTGGCAGCCATTTTATACACAGATTTCCTAAAACCATTCTGTAATTAGTGTAATGCGTGAACAACTGCTTTTTCATATGTGACTATCAACATTATCAGATAAATTATTACTCTAATAATGCTTCATTTACAACAATCATCAGATTTGCAGTGGTAAACATCTCGTATGTGTGACTACTCACAAGACTTGTGAAAAGAAGGGAAGAAAACTCTTAGTTGAGGCAAGACAGCATTGACAACTCATTGTATTTTAGCAACCAAAACTTGCCATGGAGCAAATCACTTTAATTTCAGAGGTCCTTACCATAAAGTCAGTCAACGAAATCAGGAAATTCTTGAGTCTCCTACACAGTTTAGGAAATACACGCATTGCATGTGACCTCCAGACATCACATGCAAGGACTAAAATGGATGGAAATTTAATAAATTTCCTAAAATTACATTTCACATGAATTGTGTGATCTGTTAATAGCAATTGCAAATCCTGAGCTGAAGTTCTTTTACTGCCATTTAATAACAAAGGCAGATCTAGAATTCATGTTGAATTTTGGCTCACATGTTGTAGTTGACTATCTGTCATCAGTCTGCCTGTGGCAATCTAGTTTATCGTTATATTTTCTCAGAGCCTATTCAAACCATAGACTTTAAACAAGAATGTTTTGTTACAAGACCTTTCTAGACATGACAATCTGAGTTACCTCTCTCAATGGTAAAATCCACACAGGGCCATTATGTAGGAAATAAAATTGCCATATATTGAAGACAGGTAAAAAGACAGGCTTGTTCTGTAGCATGTCTGTTCAAAGGTCCTGGTACACCAAAGTAGGACAGTTGCAGTATGCCTAAATTGATCAGTATTCAGGTCAAATGCATAGGCAATAGCTAGCCCTGTACCCCATAATCCACCCGTTATGGCCGTCTATTATCAATCCAGTGACCTGACGACATTAAAACCCAAACTAACCATATTTTGACAAAAGTCCTGTTTTCGCAAACATTATCTTTAATTTCAAAGTCAAACTTGATACGCGATATCTGATGATGTCATCTTCCTAACAGTAACCCTATGCATCATAACTAATTAACTGGCCCCTTTGAAAGGTCAAGGGTCATAACAGGTCAACAAATGTGGGTAAAACGCTGATAACATGTGAAAATGGCACTTCACATTTAGTCATTTCGTGTAATGACCAGAGGGGGGTTGGGGGTGGGGAGGAAGGGAAGGTCACAGGCAATTCATGTATTTCCTGAACACTTTTGGAAATTCATGAATTTCCTGATTTTGTGGATTGACTGTACAGACATTCAACCCAAAACATCCTGAGGCTGAATTTTTTAAATTTGCATTTTGTCCTATGAAGGCTACATTACAGATTTGAAGATAGATCAACCATTGTAGTTCAAGCTTGGTGCCAGAAAAGCTTGGTGCCTGAAGCACCAAGCTATTCTGGCACCACCCTTGAACTATCATAGTCAAATTCATTTCAAGCAAACGTGTATCAGGATGAAAATGGTTAACTCATTTGTGGCCAGCCGCATCCGGCTTATGCCACGCATCCAGATGCGGCTGGCCGTGAATGAGTTAAAGCAAAGGCTTTATTTCTTATGAGGCAAAAAAGAATTCATTTCTTATGAGGCAAAGTTTTAAGTATGTAATTTACTTTACTGATTATTCACATCTTTTATTACATTTTTTCCTGAATCATTTCATAGATTTGGAACGTGGTTTTTTCTCTTATCCATGATGGAACAGTTAAGTGTAATGAAAGGGAAAGGTAAGTCTGATCAACAATTGAGATAAACCAACCTGTCTTATCACGAAGAATTACAAATCTCCATCTGTGCTTTTATTCAGATAAAAAGAATGGCAAAGCCCTTAAGGCTCACATGCATAAATGATCTATATAGTTCTAACATAAGTAAAGGATTGGTTTTTGGTGTGAAATCCATTTATGCATTTTTCACACTTTTGTCAATCTCCCATGGCCCTTGACCTCTGAAAGTAGTGAACCAAAATAGTATGCATAGAAAAGACTACTACCTCTCTACCAAATTTGGTTGAAAAGTTTGCCAAAATGCCAATAAAAGATAAAATTCTACTTTTTTCACACCATTTGCCAATCTCTTGTGACCTTTCTGAGGGCCATCCAAACTAGCATGCATAGAAAGGTTTTACCATCCATTATCTCTGGACCAGGTTTGGGGTTTGAAGTTGTAAATGCATGTAGTATTTGAGAATTGTGTGTGTGTGCAAGAAATAGCTATTTGTGACCTATTTCTGATCTCTTGTGACCCTTGACCTTTCCGAGGGGTCATTAATATGCATTAAATTAATATGCATAGGAAGGTCTTGCCATCAGGTATCTGTACCAAGCCTGGGTGTGAGGAAAAACAAATTTTAATAATATTAATAATAATAATAATAATTTCTATGGCGCCTAACCTCAGGTAGAGCTCTAGGTGACTTACAAATTTCAAAAATACAATTACAAAAACTGTACACAGTATTACACACACACACATTCCAGGCACCACAGTAAAACTACAACAGAATCTTCATCAGTCAATGTTAATCGGTGGGAAGCTGGAAAAGGTGTGTTTTTAGCACAGATTTAAAAATGTCTTTTGAAGCACTATGGCAGGCATGGGAGGGGAGTTCATTCCAGTACTGCAGCCCAAGATATGAAAAAGACCGCTGGCCAAAAGACTTGTTATGGACAAAAGGTACAGGCAATTTTTGCGGCTGTCAGCAGAGGATGTGAGAGACTTGAGGGAGCATACAGCTGCAGGAGAGAGGACAGGTAAGGGGGGCTTGATGCAGCCACAGGGAGCCAAAATATGTCAAAATATGGCCTTTTTTTACCCATTATGTGACTTGGACCTTTGAGAGACGGTCAATGAAATTGGTATGTTTAGAAAGGTCCTGCCACAAAGTATCCTTGGCCCAAGTC
Source organism: Semisulcospira habei (assembly GCA_036245525.1). Classification (NCBI taxonomy): domain Eukaryota; kingdom Metazoa; phylum Mollusca; class Gastropoda; family Semisulcospiridae; genus Semisulcospira; species Semisulcospira habei. The sequence continues at coordinate 146,187,115 of BTPG01000003.1, forward strand.
ACTGTGGCTTGAATAGTCTCTGAGAAAATGCCAACGTTAAAGTCTACCACAGACGACACCACACGCACGACCACTGGCACAGAACATATACTTACTTTTGCTTCGCACATGAACCAAAAAGGAGTTTGGCACCATCAGGCACCAAGCCAATCTGGACTGCCCTTGAATTATCATGATCAATCTATCTCTTGCAGCTGGTACACAGTTGTTAGGTGAGTTGGGAAATGCGGCCATGGGGTTAAATGGGTTTAGAGGGCTTTGAGATACAGTTGAAATATCCCTTTAACCCATTTAGCCCCAACACCCTGCAGCAGGAGATTGACTGACCATGATAATTCAAGGGTAGTGCCAGATTAGCTTGGCACCTTCAGGTGCCAAGCTAATCTGGCACTACCCTTGAAATATCATGGTCAAACCACCTCCCGCAACTGGTACATAGATGTTAAGCAACACCTCCAAAATTTGGGAAATGCACATGTGGGGCTAAATGGGTTAAGTAGTTATTTGAGAGTAGGTTGACAGGCTGTGACATACAGCTGACGCACCTGTAATTTGGCGGATTTAAAGGAATTTGTTCCTGTGATTGTTTTTGTGCAGTTCGTTGCCACGAAAACAAAAAAATTCAGCCAAAGCAGATGATGGGGTGCAGCAGCCAAATAGGCTATAGGTCGTTTGATACTGGAGCTTGCAACAAGTATCTGTAGGCCAAGTTTGAAAACTGAGGCTTGAAGTTGAATAGTCTTCAAGAAAAAGCCAATGTTAAAGTACCATTACAGTACACGTAAATTTGAAGACACATTTCAGCATCACTTTTGTTTATTAAGCCTTGTCATCACACCTAATGAACTTTAACAGCAGTTGAGACATGCAGCAAAAGCACACGCATAATCGTGCTTATTTATTCTGCGCAGCCGTTAGTGTGTCAATCTATTTATTAGCCGTTTCTCATACTGAAAGCATTGTATTTACAGAACAGAGTGGAGTCATTGTCAAATTACTTGATATTAAGAAGACGTGTGCTGAACTGGATTGTCATGTGTCCAAATGAACCATAGCTAGACCTGTGTGTAGCGTTTTGTAACCATCTATTACAGAAGTGTATCTTTGAACAGTAACGGCGGTAGTGGGCCTTCAAAGTTTACCACAAGCGATGGATGAAGGCGGCCGGATGCCGGTGGACGCCAAGCAAATGACCACCGGCCCATTACACAGACTCAGTTTTGCTATTGCGTGAGCTAAAAAGTGGCAAAGCCATAGTTCTGAATAAGTACTGGAGGCTTTTACTAAGTTCTAGGCCCATTTATCATCAGACTTGCCTTTCTTTTTAACCCATTGAGCCTTGAAAGACTATGACAGGATGTGGATCGACCATGATATTTCAAGGTTGTTGTCAGAACAGCTTGGCGCCTGTAGTGTAGGCACCAAGCGATTCTGACAACAACCTTGAAAATTTCATGGTCGATCTGTCTCCAGAACTGTGACATAGACCTCTGAGGATATACATAGATACAAAAATTTGATATTCATCCTCAGGGCTTAAGGAGTTAAGCAGTTCTTTTTTTCTGTTCTTTTTTTGGGGAGTTGGGTTGTGTAAACTTTTGTTATCTGACAGCTCAGTTGAATACAAGCATTGCATGCTCACAACAGAATAGACAACTAATAAATGAGATTATAACTATTAACTAACGTCAATGTGCAACTAATTAATGAGATAATAATTGTCACAATTTATCATTTTAGTTTTTACTGTGCAATAATATACTAATTACTATACAATGATTAATCTCTCAAGTCTCAAGGAATCTAAAAAGAACAAAATAACAATTATGCTCAGCCTTACATTTTCATGGTTCATATGTTTCAGCATACGAAGTTCTCGGTATGTTCGTTTGGCATGGATGGCTGTCTGGAATGGCCGAGCCAATTTCTTTATGGCCACTTTAGTTCCTGTCACTTCATCATTTGCGGACCTGGCAACAACAACAAAAAAAAAAAAAAAAAAAAAAACATTTTTTTCAATCTGTCAAGTTTTACTTAGATTGAAATAAAATTGTGGGGGTTTTTTGGTTTTAAAAAACCCCAAAATTTTATTTCAATCTAAGTAAAATTTTGGCAAGAAATATTTTACTGGTTTTCACTCATCATCATCATCAGTCCCTTGCCCGAACTGGGCGTTGGGGGGACTGAAAGGCAGCAGCAACAGACAGTGCTCTCCACTGAGTTCTATTTTGGGCGGTGGCAAGCAAGTCTGACATCTCGAGTTCGGTCCATTCTTTTATGTTTGCGACCCAACTCTTTCTCTGACGACCTCGCCGACGACTTCCTTCGAGAGTGCCTTGGAGGATAGTCTTGGACAAGGTGTTGTGTCGGGTCACGTGGCCAAACCAAGCAAGCTTGCGCCGTTTCACGGTTGCCAGAAGGGGTTCATGTGGGCCCACCAGGGAAGTGACGATGCTCCGTACATATTCGTTGGTCTTGTGCTCGCGGTACGAGATGCGGAGCAACTTCTCAGGCACTTGTTCTGAAAGGCCTGGATTTTCTTTTCTGAGTCTGCAAGCAGTGTCCAAGTCTCACAGCCATAGAGTAGAATAGACACTATGAGGGACTTGTAAAGCCTGTACTTGATGGTGAAGCTGATGGAGTTACTTCGCCATATCCTGTCCAGCCTGGCCATTGCGGATGTTGCTGTACCTATCCTGATACGGATCTCTGCTATGCAACTACAGTCTTTGGACAGGGTGGCTCCCAAGTACTTGAAGCTATTGACCTCTTCTAGCTTTTGGCCATTCATGTGAATGTTGCTGCTGCTGTCGCTTGTGGTGTTGATCATCACTTTGCTTTTATCCGTACTGATCTCCATGCCATAAGACCCTGCGCTACTTGAAAGTTTGTCTGTCAGGTTTTGGAGCTCACTATTGCTGCCTGCCATGAGGTCAATGTCGTCTGCGAATCGAAGATTGCACAGGGATCTGCCACCAATAGAGATTGAAGTATGGTGGTCGTGGAGGGTTTCCTGCATGATCTTCTCCAGGAATATGTTGAAAAGGACAGGAGAGAGCAGGCATCCTTGACGGACACCGATCGTCGTCCTGAAGAACTCGCCTGACTGATTGTTAAATAGAACCGCGCTGCAGACGTTCTTGTAAAGCGCTTCTATCATTTGGATCAGTCCCTCCTCTATGTTGAACGATCTCATGACTTGCCAGAGTCCGTCGTGCCAGACGCGATCAAATGCTTTCCTGAAATCAATGAAGTTGTGGTAGAGTTCGCGCTGATGCTGCAGATGTTTCTCGATCAGGACGCGGCAGTTGAAAATCTGCTCTACAGTGCTTCTTCCAACTCTGAAGCCAGCCTGTTCTTCTGCCAGCAGTTCCTCGGCGAAAGTTTTGAATCCATACACAACTGAAAAGCTCTTAGCATAGATCTCAATACACAATATATGTAGCCAGGGATGAGGAAAAAGTAAAACTGTAATTAGCCAGCCAAGTTATGAACATCAGATCTTTGCCAGCCTGACAAAAAGTTTGATAGCCCACCATCTATCTGAACGTGAAAAATGTTGTTGCTACTATATTTTGTCTCTTGCAAATAAATTACAATTTACATTTCTACATGCTGATACCAAAAGTGACAAGAAAGAAAATGTGTGTGGTCTAGATTGGTCTTTAAACAAAACACATTAAACCATGTGATTTCTCCGTACTGGTTCTGCAACAGAAAAAAAAAGTCATTGTGGTCTAGCCTATTTGTGTTGATAAAAAGACATTACCGCTACATTACTTTCTGTATCATAGACTGTTTGCCAGTCTGGTTGGGATGTGTGTGTGTGTATGGAGGGTGGGGTTGAGGGGGGGGGGGGGAGGACGGGGGGGTGGGGGTAGGGGGAGGAGGGGGATGAAGGGGGAGGAGGGGGAGAGGAGGAGGAGAGGTGGGGGGGGGGGGGGGGGGGGGGGGTTGGGAGGGTTCAGTTGCTTTTCTACAAAATGAACTTCAGTGATGTCTGCAGATGGTATATTTTCACTTGTTTCAGGCATTCACGCATGATCTCCTGATGTTTAGAGAATTACACCCTCTTGATAAATGCTCAAAAACACAGACCCTATCTTTCTCAGGACATGACGACTGACTAAACAACTTGATTGCATGCGTGTGTTTTTTTGCAGTTAATGACACAAAATGCACATGACATAGTCACTCCAAAAGTAAAATGTCCATCTGATGTGGTGAAGATCAAATGGTTGGAAAGGTCTAAACTGCCGTCCTCAATCCCAGTCAGTTTTTACCTCTCCTTCTGTACAAAATTTGATGCAAAGCTATCAGACATTCCAGGTTTTTTGTTCTGTTTTCTCTCCACAAAATGCATACATGAGTTGTTTTCTGGTAAAGGAACTTTTAGTTTTAGTTTTAGGGTGCATTTGGATAAAAATATAAAGTAACTAATTTTATATCAATCTAATGTTCAATTTCACAGATTAACTAATAAGCTATCTGTAACAACAAAATCAAGGCCTGGTTTAGTTTTGTCAGAATTGCACTTTGCAGCTGATAAGGCTTTATGCAAAATGGACACCCAAAAAAGTTCCATTTACCAATATATCCAAATGAAACTTTAAAAGATTTAATCAGTCTACAAAATAAGAAAAGCATCCCCAGGAAGCATGGATACGGGCATACACCGGTGTATCAGCCACAGATGCAGTTCAGAATGGCGGGGCTGGAGTGTACATTCAGTACCCAAACGGAAAATGGCAGGCAGAGGCAGTACCAACAGGCCTTCCACTGCACAAATTACAGAGCTGAGGTGGAAGCCCTGGTCCGCGCTGCAAACACCCTGATGCCCAGGTTGTCTTCCTGACTGATGCCATGTCTGTCCTTGAGGCAGCAACAGCAAGCAAACTGCCACGTCTACAAGAGGCACTGCAAAACATCAAGTGCACCAGACTGGTGCTGCAGTGGATCCCTTCACACTGTGGCATCTACGGCAATGAAGAAGTGGACACAATGGCAAAAGTGGGCGCAGAGGAAGAACAAGATAAAAATGGAGTCAGCTTCACAGAGATGAAGACCATCATTAAGTCTGTGTACAGACCACCACAATGGCCCCTAGACAGTTACCATCAGCTGTCCAGACAAGAGCAGGTGACCATCTTCCATCTGAGGACCAGGCACAACCGACTCAATTTCCACCTGCACAGACGCTTCCACCTCGTGCCATCTCCCCTGTGCCCTTGTGGAGAAGCAGAGCAGACCACAGAGCACATCCTCCAGGACTGTGGAAACCACCAGCTGCTGAGGGAGGAGATATGGCCGAAGCCCGCCACTCTACAGGAGAAACTGTATGGGCCTGTGGAGGTGCTACAGAAGACCACAGATTTCATTTTGAGAGCCACACTCCAAGTGTGACGGCATTCGAGAAAAAAAGTCTACAAAATCTTCAATAGGGCTCAGGAAACTGACGTCATCACACTAGTCGTTGCAGCCATCTTGTTAGGATAGAGAAGTAAGGCGCTCATAGGGAAATCGCTGTCAGGACAATGTCAGGAAAGTCCTGACGTGCAATAGGCAATAGCAGCAAGTCTTGCCATCACTGTAGGAAACCGCTAACCAGAATCTGTTTTTGTTTCCAAAGAGGAAGAAACATGAAAAAAACCGTGTTGAAACACTACTTCGCTACTATCTTAAGACTATGGTTTCCTCTTAAGATGGCGGCTGAAGCACCGATGTTCCTAGGCCATGCGGGGAACTTACAGAGCCCTATAATGGTGGTCATGACAGTTATCTAGCATAAAGCAGGATATTACATGACAGGTTACCCCACAGCGCTCCCCCTCCCCTGCTGGCTGTGATGTTGATCGCTGGACTGAACATAGGTCTATTGGAACTATCGCACAAGCATGCATTTTCTGCTATTAACCCATATGACTAAGTGCCAAAAGATGCTCTCACAAAGAGGACAACTGGGTTGAAAATCAAAGTTTGACATATGATAAAGTACCAGAAAATGTATTTGGGTGATGTACAATGTATTGGTAATGTGTTTGTAAAAGAAAAAGATAATATCTGAAATGGTTTTTGAGAAAATGGCCATTACAAATTTTAAGCCTGGATATGTCGGACATCAGATATTGTGACATAGTGCCTCTAAATTGGTGGGATAAAAAACACAAATCTGTTTCCAAACAGTTAAAATAATAAGTAGTGGTCACAACTGACCTATCCAAACAATTACTGCTCTTTGGCTTAGAATGTTCTAATCCCTGAACATGATTGTGTTGCAATACCTGACATCCGACCATATTCAATTTTTAAAATATCCTACAAACAAGAAAAACACACTTTGTCATGTTACATACCACTCACAGGAATACATGCACACAGAAGAACACAATGAGAGTCATCTTTGCTGCCCAAATATATTTATTGGCAGTCAGGGCAAGAATTTGTAACTTATGTCGAACATCAGGATTGCAGCAGATATCCCCGGGATAGTTATCAGAAGCCACAAACACAAAGCCTTTCCCCCAGTTTCAAGCACAATATTTAACAAACAAAACAGATATGAAGAACAAACTGCATACAGCTTTCTGATGTAATATACATGATGAAACATGATGTGCTGAACAGTCTGCGCCTCTAAAAATAAAACAAATATTCAAATACATTTCATCTGTTTACAGGCTGATGCATTATTTTAACTCTGACCCTCAGATTCAGAAGGTCCTAACGGCTATCCAACTGGTTACCCAAAGTGGCTCATTTTAACAGTGCCTTCTCCCCCAAAGTTCTACAATCCATATGTGTTGAACGTCAGGATAGCAGTAACAAATGCTGGCACAAGCCTGAGGTCCAATACATTTTTTATCATTGCATTATTATGTTATGAAATTCACCTGTTCCTTGATCTCATTATCTTACGTTTGCGTCACAACAACTGAACGTGTCCATCAAACGACAAAAATACATCGGTGACCGTGTTCATCCAAATAACTCATTTACCAACTTTCATCAATCGGAGGTCAGATTTGCGACACGCGTTCGCGATCGAACATCAGAGTTGCTACAGCAGCGGTTGTCGCAATAAAACTTGTCATCACAAGAAATCATCTTCATTCTCTAACCTACTGCCTAAAATCGGTGCTGGAGTCTCGGGCGATTCAAACTCTTGAAAATGGCCCCTTACAATATTTATAAAATAAACATTTGGCTCATTATATTGTATATAATTACAATCAAACGTCAGAAGTGATCGAACGTCAGATTTATGAAAACAGTTGCGACAAAACGTCACGAGTTGTAGCTCTCCATTGACAGACCGGACATTCAATATTCAAAAAACAACCATGCTGGAATGTGGCCCATAACGCATCTATCATAACCGGACGGTCGTAGACCAAAAAAAACAAAACAACTTCGTTAAACTTGGCAAATGAAATAGTTCAACGGCAGATCTTGTGACAAAAACTGGCCACTCACAATTTTTTTGCAAGCTTAGAAAACTGTGACGGAAAAGTAAATTTGAAGCATATCAAATATTCAACAAAAGCGAAACAACAAAATGACGCCATTTCCGGTTTGGGTCAGCATGCCTTTCGCTAGCACAAGTTCGCGGAAATTAAGATGCTGCTGTTGCGACAAAACTGACGTCCGACAGAGGCTACTTTCAAGAGCAATAAACAAAAGCATGGCTTACCTTCAAATCTTGGAAATACACGGATTATAAGATCAATCTTCCCTGAACATATGGGCATGGTTAGCACCAGGTTGGTTATTGTTGCTTTTACATGCGAGATAAAAAAAGACCGATGGCAAATCGTTGTCCGCTTTCCCGGGTCGATTTTCATTGGTGAATCCTGGCGTTTTACAGTATACTCACCAAACGGCTTTATGTTAGGTGAAGAAATTATTGCCAGTATATCTTCAATCATTCACATACACATTCCACTTGTTAAAGTCAACACATGTCTTTTTAAACAGATTTTAGTTTCCCGCAAAAGAGGTCACTTAATGCCTGCTCACCTTCTGGCACTTAGTCATCTATATCATAATGAATGCTAAAGAGTAAAAGCTTAACATTTGTACACTGCCAGATGCAAGCTACATTATAGTACTTACAGATAAGGATATAGACCAATGGCTTTAGTTCAAGAGTGGTGCCAGAATAGCTTGGCGCCTAGAGGCGCCAAGCTATTCTAGCACTACCCTTGAACTATTTTAGTCAAACTTATTCCACACACTGGTGTATTCCGAATGATATGGGTTATTGACACATGTACAGGACAAATTGAGTGCGAGTCCCTAAGTGTAGTATTTTTGAATAGTGAACGTAAATTACAACTTTGTTTATAGAATGTGGTGTATTTTTTGTTGTTGTAAATTGCGTTTTTGTAATTAGTTTTTTTTTATAACAATTAGCGTCTAATCCGAGGTTAGGCACTATACAAGTACTCATTATTATTATTATTACAAATAATATTAAATAATACCAGTTCAAACAGAACCCACAGCAGATTGTTCAAAGCTGCGCTGCAATCTTGATTTGTTGTGTTGCTGTCACTACCGCTGATAACTTATGTGCCAGTGGCAATAAATGCATAGCAAAGAATGCTAATTGCTATTTTCTGAATCTCCTACCACAAGTATTATTTGAAGTAACCACGCTGAATCGTAGAATCGGACATCAACCTTACAATACATGCGAATAGACAATTATACAACAAGTTCCAATGACAATTTAAAATGGAGAGATAAGTAAAAAAAATTTGATTGCCAGGTGGGCAGATGACTAGCCAACTTTGCTAGGCCGAGTAATTTATTTTTTCTTTTTTTTTACACAGGAAATTGAGGAACTGAGGAAGGCGGGTGACCCTTTTCTGCACCCCTGTGTAGACTTTGACAAGAAGACATGGTACAACTACAAATTTTGGGAACAGATAGTTTAAATCAACAATACTGATTCTGGTATTACAACTGCAAAGCTCATTATCAATATTAATTTGCAGCACATTGGAAACTGTCATCTTTGAGTCAGCGCTGACTCAGATCCTTTTAATATTCTGCCTTTTGTTAAAGTAGGCATACACTCATACAGTACAAATTTTATGTCTACTTAATTTGTATCCGGTTTCACTTGTGTGGGGGTACCCTTACATACGAAAACCTTCTGCCCTAAATAAAAGTCGCCGATGCAACTGTAAATGCGTGCCAAAAACATCCGGAACTACGCAGAGAAACAAACTTACACGACTTGGCCGTAGGCACCAACGCCTATGGGTGACAGCATTTGGTAGCGAAGAGGTACCTCCCATACTGTCTTGTTCAGCTCGACGCGATGGAAGCCTGCTTTCAGCTGCGAACCAGACATTTAGGCAAAGTGCATAGGGAAGAGACCGTCAAAACGGACAAAGGGATCTCAGGAAAAGTCCCACAATGTTGGAGCGTTTTGTGAAACGCTCAAGATTAGTAAGATCCTTGAGTGGTATGCGTCTTGCTAGCGACCTAGGATAAAGTTCCGGATTAACTTCCGGTTTTATAAAACATTCCCCGGATACAAAACGAAACAGATAAAATAAATATAGTTGAACAAGTAAAACATACAATATAAAAGATTAGGTACTGCCGGAAAGTTTCACTTCATTTACAGATGATATGTGTTAGTCCTGACATTTTTAACGCAACAAAAGGTTGCGAGAGCGCCCTCAGTGAACAGATTCCCAATGCTCAACACTCAAGTCACGTGAAATTTAGGAGTGCCGGTCGCAAGAAACTATACAGATCATAGACAGATGGCCCTTGTGACACCATTTCTGTTCATACTCATATAATTGTTATTTATGCAGCGTAGGAAGATTTTTGCTGAATAAGTATTAGTAGCTCCATGCACGAAGACAGGCTTGTTCTCAGTGTTGCCTGCATGTCACTTTTCCGCCGGACAGGCCACGGACCACAGTGGTGTTTCCGTACTGTCCAGTCTCTTAGCCTTAGTCAATCCCAGTCATCCCCTAATTGTTCAATTCCCTAAAAAGCACTACCGCCCACCAGCTGCACATTTGCCATGCATAAAATACCAAAAAAAAACAGCACATGACCCGTCTCATTTCTTGGCTATGAAACTGGTTCCTTACCAACCCCACACCCAAGCACAGCTGAAATCAGCGTGCCCCTCAAATCACTACGCCAAAGGCAACTCAACATAGGCCCACAAATGTCCACTGGATAAGCTCAGGATGGTATGAATCAAAGCACCAAACATGTCTCCTCTCAGCTAACCACACATTTCCAGCAAATTCCCACATTCAGCCCAACTGCAAATTTTCAAACAAGGCAAAAATTATTTTTAAAAACACGGGACCTCTTACTGCCTCAACTTCCCAATTTAAATGTATACCGTGACTGTCCAGTCTCTTGCCATAGTCAGTCCCAGGCATCCCCTACTAGTATAGTAGTAATATTTCAATCCCCTAAAAAACACTACCGCCCACCAGCTGCACATTTGCCATGCACAAAATAAGAACAACAACAACAAACAAACAGCACATTGACTGTCTCATTTCTTGGCTACGTGATTCCTTACCAACCATACACCCGCCAAGCACAACTGAAATCAGCGTGCCCCTCAGTCAAATCACTACGTCAACGGCAACCGGCTCAACATAGGCCCACAATTGTCCACTGGATTAGCTCAGGATGGTATGAAAGCACCAAACATGTATCCTCTCATCTAACCAGAAATTTCTAGCAAATTCCAACATCGTGCTTCAGCCCTTTCAAACAAGGCAAAAATTATTTTTAAAAACAGCGGTCCTTTCACTGCCTGAACTGTTTAAATATATAACATGACCCACAGTGGCACCGGCCATTGCAGTGCACCTGAATTGATCAGTGCTTAGGTCGTCTTAGGGACCGCAAGATGGGGGATGAAAGGCCGAGAGCCCGGCCCCTTCCCATGGATACTCTACTGATGCTTATCATTTATTTTAGACAAAGTAGAGATTCATTATTTTTAAAATAAATATAAATAAATACATTTATTAAGTTATTATTAGTATTAATTATCTATTATTTATTTATTATTTTATTGTGTTTGGTTCATTTGGGGTGTGATTTTTCAGTTGAATTCTCAGTGTTTTTTGATTGTGTTTTGTTTGTCCGCAGTTTTAAATAAATAATAATAAATAATAAGCGCATTAAATAGGCGCTTTATCCCAATTGAAAATCGGCTCAAAGCGCCGCCGCGAACTGAACCCAACAAGCACGCTCACGTGAATCACGCGCATTCACTCACACACTATACATAAACACAGAACATTCACGTGGTGCTAAGGGCAAGCTCAAGCGAGCTACTGAAGTTTTTGGAAATTCAAAATCGTTTGTATTTGAAATTTGATTAAGTGGGCTGAAGCTGATACCAAAGTGGAGGGGGAGGAAGAGCCGGAGTACCCGGAGAAAGAACCCCCGACGGTCCGCCCGAATTAACGGTGACACTTATTAGAGGAGAAAAATCCGACGCCGGAACCCGTAATCGAACCTCACACCCTTAGCATTGGTGGCAGGCGCCTTAACCACTGCGCCACAGACCGCCCCAGTTCAGTTGTTTGTTTGTTTGTTGTGTTGTTGTTTGTTTGTGTGTATGTGTGTGTGTGTGTTTGTTTGTTGGTTTTTTGTTTTTTTGTTGTTGTTTTTTTTTGGGGGGGGAGAGGGGGTGCGGGGGGGGGGGGGGGGGGCGCGGGAGCCGTAAGATCTGAGTAGTATGCGTCTTGTTGTAGGCCGTTTGCATCTGAACGCACAACGTTTTTCGGCAGTACCAAATCTCTGCCGCAAAGACTTTTCTGTACCCCTTCACATAATATTTAGTGCCATTTGACCTAATAATTATGGGCTATTTTTACTTAAACTCCTATGATTTTTTTTATTTTGCTATACAGTCGTATTGGTGAAAACTGAAGGCAAAAACAAGCCACTTTCAATACCCTAATAGAACCCCGGCGCCGGGGAAACTGACTTGCCAGATTTCGGGTAATGCCTTCACTGAACCTCCTTCTTTAGTCTGAAACAGTGTTAATTCAGTTAGAACATATCATGTTATGTATATGCATGGTTGTTAGTCTCCAGTAGTTCGTTCAGTTGTAAAAGTGGTGTGTGCCTGTACGAGTATCGTGTGTTGCTTGTTATGTGCAAATGTCATTGTATTGTGACAGATAATTGTAAAGCGCTTAGAGCTTTAGATTAAGATTAAGCGCTATATAAATACCAGGGGCGGATCAGTTACCTCGGGGCCGGGGGGGGGGGAGGTCAGTGGTAGTGTCAACTTTTTCTTTGGGACCTACTGAACCTGATAAAATGAACGGCCTCCACGACGCCTAGACCTTGAGGCTTCCGGCAGAGGCCGATAAATCGAAAAGCGGGTGGTGGTCGTGGTAATGGTGTGTATGTGTGGGGAAGGGAGGGATCAGGTTTCAACACGTTTTCTTTATTTTTCTTCCTCTCAGGTTGAAACAAACAAATGAACAGATTCTGGTGAGCGGTTTCCTACAGTGATGGCAAGACTTGCTGTTATTGCTTATAGTACGTCAGGACTTTCCTGACATTACAAAAACAGCAGTCCCTATGAGCGCTTAGTCCCGTATCTTCACAAGATGGCCGCCGGCCACGACTGGCGTGATGACGCCTCAGCTTTCCGAGCCCTATGGTTTGGTTTACTGGGATACTGCCGAATAACAAGGATGGGGACCTTGCGGACTTCAAGAGGAACACACACTGACGGTGTGCCCCGCAAGCTGTGGATCGTACAGACATTGATCTACCAGAATCATACCGGGATGACCAGTCACGTGGACAATCCGGCCACGCGTTCAGTCGCGGCGACACGCCATGCCGCACATCACGGCGGCGGGCTGCGGGTTAGCCGTTGTGAGCATCCTTCCTAGTAAACTGCATCAAGTTCATCCCTCCTTAAAGTACTCTCTGATGATTGGTTTTGATCATAGCAACGTCAGTAATTATCGCCTCGTATTTGTCCGTCAGTCAACCTCAGTCATAGTGTCGGCCATCGCTCTAGCCTGACCGACCCAAGGCAGAACCACTGACATACCAAAGTCGGAGGAAGGGCTGTGTCAGTTGCACTACCCTTGAATTATCATGGTCGACCCATCTCCTGTTGCAGTGCGTCGGAGATGAATGAGTTAAAGAACGTCCGGCGTTAGGTGTCTCCAGACACACAAATGATGGGAAGTGTAATGACTGTAATCCCGTTAGGGTGGTGTACTTGTTATTGGAAGAACCTGAAAGTTCTTGTGATAATTGAATAATCGAAATTCTTCAAAAATCAAAAACCTGTAGTACTAAGTGGTAAAAACGGCAATATACATGTGACGCCAGTTAAAAACAGCAATGCACATGGAAATACCTACAATATATAAGGCCGGTCAGTTGCATGATGTCGCGGGTACGTCACTGATCTGCATAATTTTTCAGTGCTGTATAACCTAAGCAGCACAAGTACAGGCATGGTCAGCAAATATGTCAGTGACGTAATGTCAATACGTCACAGATTTGAATCATATTACCTGGCAGAGTCAGTGCTGTATAACCTAAGTTGAGGCAACACAGGTCCGGCACGGGCTGCCTCGTTATAATTATCACGATACTCGCATCAAGTCGGATCACGTCGCTGATTCGCTTTCGCGTTAATGTGATACTACATACTGACTTACATAGGCTTACGAAATGAAGAAGAAGCCGAGGGGGAAAAAAAATCGCAGTAAGCAAATAGTCTTCTGACGGCCGATTCCAGCTTTTGGCCAACTCGCTTTACGCTTGAGTCGACCTGAGTTCTTTTGGGGTATCGACGACCTCATTGATGAACCTGGGCCGAGCCGCAGACCTGCCGACTGCGTTGTCAGTATCCGATTCCGCAACTATATTCAGATGGTAACACTAAGGCTGACCTGTACGTGTGTATCAAGTCACACTGGTTACCTCCCTCGACACACCTCCGAAATGTAAGTGCAGTGCGACCTGACGGATCATCGGAGGTATAACCAGTGCGTTCAGTTCATGAGTTTATAGATCCTCAAGCGGAGGTTCGTGAGCAGGGGCGGATCGAGGAGGGGGGAGGGTCCAGGGGTTGCACCCCCCCCCCCCCACCCTCTCCGTTGTTAGACTGATCAGTATTTCGGCGAGTGGTGAGTCTTGACACACGCTTAATGCCTACCCTCTCCCCCGTTGTTTGATATTTCGGTGAGTGGTGAGTCCTGACTAACACACGCTTGGTTTACCCCCCCCCCCCCCCCTCCTTCACCCTCGTTATTTGATTTTGCGGCCACTTGCAAGGACTAGCCGGAAGGCCTTTTGTTTCAGGCTGAAGGTCCAAAACAAAAAGTTGGATCCCCCCCCCCCTTATGGCAACTAATCCGCCCCTGATGAGGATCTATGCCTCTTGCTGAAACCGTTTTGTGTCTACTGAAGTTACTTTGACTGCTGGGGATTTTGCGTTGAATTTATGATGATTTGAAAACACAACCAGCATCCAAGGGTAGTGAAGGGGTTGATCATGCATCATTTCATTATTAGACTTCCGAATACGGTTGAGTTACGATTAACATTGAATTACATAGGCGTCTGCCTCCAATGCCAAAGGTGCGAGGTTCGATACCGGGTTCCGGCGTTGGATTTTTCTCCTCTGGTGTCACCGTCTGGGCAGTGGGCAGATGTTCACATCTGCACGGGACATAGACGACCCCGGCCCCCACGAGTCCCCTGCTGCCTTGCAGGCCTGGCCGCTTGGCTGCGGAAAGGCTAAGGGAGGAAACCCCTGACATCAAAGCCCCCGTGTCTCCGGGGAAGGCTTTTGAGCCAGAGACTAAGACAAGGACAGTCTGATATAAAACCTACGACCCGAGGACCTCGATGCCACCGTCCCAGCTTGCTAGGCCATGGCAAACGAACCAAGGGTTTAAAGGGTGGGGCCAGTACTGCGCACACTGCACTCCACCAAAAAGCTCCACCGCGCAGGCTTTAGGAAACGCCCACGGACTATGACACTGAACTTTCCAAGTCCTGTAGCGATGGGCAAGGGGCAAAACGGCAGGTGAAAGATGTCACTGGAAGCCGCAGTCTCAAACCTGCATGCAGGCGGTTCAGGATATTGGTCGCCTGATGTTGAACTGGGGATGACAACGTCACTCGGCACACCCTGAACGACCAAGCAGCCTTCTCTAGGGACAGCACTGCTTGCTCCACACGGAGAGGGGCCTAGAAAAGGTGGCCTAACCAAAGCTCATCCCCTCGTAACCCCAGTTGGCTAGCCGCGGTCAACGGGCATCTTCTCATGCGGTCAGAAAACAAGAAAAAACAATGGATCCACTCTCATGACGACCACGACCGGACTCAACGTAGCATGCTGGAACATCCGAACCATGCTCGACACAGCAGACAGCGGATGCCCTGAACGTCGCTCCGCCCTCATTGCTCATGAATTGCGGAGGTTAAACATCGACATCGCCGCTCTCAGCGAAGTACGCCTTCCGGAGGAAGGCAGCCTCCAAGAACTTGGCGCTGGCTACACCCTCTACTGGTCAGGCAGGCCTGCATCAGAAAGACGGCTCTCAGGCGTGGGCTTCATGGTGAAGACCCCCATTGCGACTAAGTTAGAAAACCTACCAACGGGTCACTCCGACCGCATCATGTCCATGCGCCTCCCACTGAGACACCAGCAATACGTCACCCTTCTCAGTGTGTACTCCCCAACCCTCCTGGCAGAGCCTGCAGAAAAAGATAAGTTCTACTCTGACCTGCGCAGCCTCCTGCAGAGCACCCCTGCAGACGACAAAGTCATCATCCTTGGCGACTTCAACGCCAGAGTGGGCAGAGACTCTGAAGCCTGGAAAGGAGTCCTCGGCAAGCATGGCGTTGGGAACTGCAATGACAATGGTCGCCTACTGTTGGAGCTCTGTGCAGAGCAGCAACTTGTCATCACCAACACCACTTTCCAGCAAAAGGACAGTCGAAAGACCACCTGGATGCATCCTCGCTCGAAGCACTGGCACCTTATCGACTATGTCCTAGTGCGTCAGAGGGACCGCAGTGACGTCCTTCTCACCAGAGTGATGCCCAGCGCAGAGTGCCACACTGACCACCGCCTTGTTCGCTGCAAACTCAGGCTCCGCCTCAAGCTGAAACCCAAGAAAGGGGGCCCCCACAAGAAAAAGCTTGATGTTGCCAGCCTTCAGCGTGACGACAAGAAAGCTGCACTTCAGGCCGATTTACAGCGCATGCTCAAAGACACAGTTGATCCAGCAGACTCCTCCCCTGAAACACTCTGGGAACAACTAAAAACTGCTATTGTAAAATCCTCTGTGGAAGTCTTGGGCTTTGCTAGAAAGAGGAACAAAGACTGGTTTGACGAAAACGACGTAGAGATCCAGGAACTTCTAGCAAAAAAAAGAGCCGCCCACCAGGCCCACCTAGCCCAGCCTTCCTGCCCTGTGAAGAAGTTTGCCTTCCGCCTCATCTGCAGCAGTCTCCAGCTCAAGCTTAGAGAGCTCCAGAACGAGTGGTGGTCCAGACTCGCACAGAGGACCCAGCTCTGCGCTGACAACGGTGACTACAGGGGCTTCTACGAAGCACTGAAAGCAGTGTATGGCCCTAGGCACCTGGTACAAAGTCCCCTGCGAAGCGCTGATGGACAGGCACTCCTCACAGATAATACCTCCATCTTGAACCGCTGGTCGGAATACTTTCAGGACCTCTTCGGCGCTGAACGCACTGTTCAAGAAACAGTCATCCTCCAAATCCCACACCTTCCACTGAAGGTTGAATTGGACGAACCGCCCACCGCCGAAGAGACCCTCACAGCCATCCACCAGCTCAAGAGTGGCAAAGCAGCAGGCATTGACGGAATCCCGCCAGAGATCTGGAAACATGGAGGCCCAGCACTGCACAACAAGCTCCACGACCTCTTTCCCTGCTGCTGGGAAAAAGGAACACTACCAAAGGATCTCCGTGATGCAGTCATCATCACCTTGTACAAGAACAAAGGAGAGAAGTCTGCCTGCTCTAATTATCGTGGAATTACCCTGCTGTCCATTGCCGGGAAAATTCTCGCAAGGTTGCTTCTGAATCGGCTGGTACCTGCCATCGCTGAAGACCACCTCCCAGAGGGCCAGTGTGGCTTCAGAGCCAACAGGAGTACCACCGACATGGTCTTTGTGCTGAGACAGCTTCAGGAGAAGTGCCGCGAGCAGAACAAAGGGCTGTACATAACGTTTGTCGACCTAACAAAAGCGTTTGACACTGTGAGCAGGCAAGGTATGTGGCAGATCCTGGAGCGACTAGGTTGTCCCCCAAAGTTCCTCAACATGATCGTCCAGCTCCACGAGGACCAGCAAGGCCAGGTCAGACTAAACAGTGACCTCTCAGAACCATTCCCCATTCGCAACGGCGTGAAACAAGGCTGCGTGCTGGCACCGACCCTCTTCACCATCTTCTTCAGCATGATGTTGAAGCAGGCCACAGTGGACCTCGACGATGACGACGCAGTGTACATCAGGTATCGTCTCGATGGCAGCCTGTTCAACCTCAGACGACTGCAGGCCCACACGAAAACCCTAGACCAACTGATTCGTGAGCTGCTCTTCGCTGATGACGCTGCCCTCGTTGCACACACAGAGAGAGCCTTGCAGCGCATTACGTCCTGCTTCGCAGATGCTGCCCAGCTCTTTGGACTCGAGGTCAGTCTGAAAAAGACAGAGGTTCTCCATCAGCCGGCACCCAAGGAAGAGCATTGCCCTCCCCACATCACCATCGGCGAGTCCGAACTGAAGTCTGTACACCAGTTTACCTACCTTGGCTGCATCATCACGTCAGACGCCAAGCTGGACAAGGAGCTGGACAACAGGCTGGCAAAAGCGAACAGTGCTTTCGGGCGACTATTCAAGCGGGTGTGGCACAATCAACAGCTGAAAAAAGGCACCAAGATCAGCGTGTACAGAGCTGTCGTCCTCACCACCCTGCTGTACGGTTCCGAGTCCTGGGCCCTCTACCGCAGCCAACTACGACTCCTCGAACGCTTTCACCAGCGCTGCCTGCGTACCATCCTCAGCATTCACTGGAGTGACTATGTCACCAACGTCGAGGTCCTTGAACAGGCGGAAACTGTGAGCATCGAGGCTTTGCTGCTGCGGACACAGCTTCGCTGGGCGGGGCACGTCTCCAGGATGGAGGATCATCGCCTACCCAAGATCACTCTGTTCGGCGAGCTCGCCACTGGACACCGAGACAGAGGGGCACCAAAGAAGAGATACAAAGACGGTCTCAAGAAGTCACTTAGTGCCTGCCAAATCGACCACCGCCAGTGGTCTTCGCTTGCTGTGGACCGTGACACCTGGCGCTCCACCATTCACAAGGCAGCCGTCTCCTTTGAGGACTCTCGCAGAGCTAACCTTAAGGACAAGCGGCTCAGAAGAAAAAACAGAGTTGTCGTAACTCAGAACCCTGACCAGACCTTCCCCTGCAGCCACTGCGGTCGAACCTGCCTGTCCCGGATTGGCCTCCGCAGCCACGAAAATGCCTGCAGACGACGTGGGCAAGCCCTATAGAATCTTCGTTCGCGAAGTCAAGCCAAGAGAGAGAGACATAGGCGACTGCACATTAAGGTATAATTCTGCATACTTATTTCGTTTGAGAACATCATGATCATCGATAAACATGAGTCATTAGCATTCAAGTCGATGTTTGTTCCAAAAAATAGTCTCTGTGGCTACGCGTCATTAGCGATAATATCATTTTATTATATTCAGTATTGCTTCAGTATTACTTCAGTATTATCCATGATAAACCGCATATACAGGGAAAACAAGGAAATTATCACTGACTAAAACAACTGTAACACGCATTTTCACAATCACGAACTTTGAAAGATTCACAAAACAAAAGACAGTGTCCAGCTTCAATTATTAGTCAACTGATGCGCCAATCACAGACAATGGATAATCGTGTAAAAGGTCAACGCTTGACACGGGTAGTAGCATTCCGGGTACCCAGTGCGGAAAGGTCATCGGGCCGACCTCGGCCGCCGTTGGCTCGCCCACGGCTGTGCGCTGGCCAACGGCGACTGACGTCGGCCCGATGACCTTTTGCGCATTGGGCAGTTGTAACTTGAATACTTGTAGTACGGACTAAAGTGCTATACTACCCGTGTTAAGAGGTGACCAATTACGCGGGCAACGACTCATCATCCGATGCCTTTGGCCGCACCAATACTACATACACTGAGTACTTACACTAAATTAAGTACCCCGCAAGTTACAGAATTTATGACTCATGAAGCCGCATAAGCCCTTCAGTGGAAACTTGACGTACTGCGTAGTCAATATCAGTAGTAGTCTTGTAATAAACCTGGCTGTGAAATTCAGGCCAAAAAGGTGACTGCCAATAATGCAAAGAAATGAATCCCAACACGCGGCTTTGACAGGACTGACGCGGCGTAAAGTATGTTGCACTTGTCTTTTCTAAAGGTTTCTTTGTTGGAATAAATGTGTGGACCTATGGTTTCAGTGTGATTAGCGGATTGACGCAGGCGAGCCTGAAATTGGGTACATTTGTGATGAGGATGCATCTGTTAGCTCAATTTCAATTTTGTTCCGGGCCAAGTCGGCCCGGGTCCGTCCTCTGCCGCAGTGCGTTGCTCTACGAAAAGAACTGTGTTTGCTTCATTTTTTAACAGTGACATACTGTGCTATACAGTAGTTGAATGTATCATCCATCAGAGACTTATAACAGTACGTAGGAATGTGTGAGTGGGGCGGGGGGGGGGGGGAGGGGGGGGAGGGCCGGGGGGGGGGGGGGAAGAGAGATGACTGAGGCGGTACTATTCGTCTATAGCCTCGAAAAAATGTTATCAAACGTAAAAGTCAAAACTAAATCTACGTTGTTGTTGTTTTTTTTTTTACTAATTTGGGGGAGGGGGCGCAGCCTAGCGGATCGATACTCTGCTCCCCCCTGCCCCCAGCCCCTTCCCCAGATATTTACTCTGAGGTCGACTCAGCCGACCTCCCTGGCGCTCTCCGGTTTCCGCAGTTTATACTCCATTGAACACTGAGTAAAAGATAACTTGACTTGTTATTCAGTTGTCAACGATGTTCTTTCGGCTTCGGCAGTACGACGCAGGACATCCATGGAAAGCATCATCGGACGCCCCCCCCCCCACCCACCCCGTCCCCCCTCCTCCCCCTCCCAAGAACTGAGCGGGTAAGGTTCCGGTGCAACTCGGTAGTGTGCGGAGTGTGTCATTACATGAATTTGGCCAGTTCAGGCAGTGCAAGGATCAGTGTTTTTTAAAATAATTTTTGCCTTGTTTAAAAATTTGTAGTAGGGCTGAATGTTGGAATTTGCTGGAAAATTTTGGTTAGATGAGAGGAGACATGTTTGGTGCTTTGATTCATACCATCCTGAGCTTATCCAGTGGACAATTGTGGGCCTATGTTGAGTTGCCATTGACGTAGTGATTTGAGGCGGGGGCCCCTCACGCTGATTTCAGCTGTGCTTGGGTGTGGGGTCCACTGAATCAGGTTCATAGCCAAGAAATGTGACTGTCAATGTGCTGTTTTTATTGTTATTTTGTGCATGGCAAATGTGCAGCGTGGTGGGCGGTAATCAGTGTTTTTTTAGGGGATTGAAATATTAGGGGATGCCTGGGACTGACTCACAAACCAGATAGGTGAGGCTAGCGCTGGCAGAATTGTATGCAAACCAAGGGGAATCACAGCGCTGGACAGACAACAGACAACAGTTAGACAACAGTTATATATGACTATGGCTAAGAGACTGGACAGTACGGAAACGGCTGTGTTCCGTGGCCTGTCCAGTCCGTGTGCCGGCACTGACTGGGTAACGATACCGGCCGGATGTGTGTGCCGTCGACGCTGTGCGGCCATAGACTAAGAGCGTATATATAGTATATATATATATATATATATATATATATATATATATATATATATATATATATATATATATATATATATATATATATATATATATACGCTCACGGGGCTCTATGTGTGCGGCGCGCGTGTGTGCGTGCGTGCCGTGTCAGTGTGTGTGACATTGTGTGCGCGTGGCGTGATGTGTGCGTCATCACAGTGAGTGTGTGTTTTGTAATAGATAGGTGAAAATTTATGCCATAAACTGACCAGCGATGCTGATGTCAATGAACAACTTGAATTTTACTGATGTAGGCCTATTTAGTCTATCACAATGTATGCGGCATGGCCGGCAAGTCTTTTCGATCACGTAACAGTAAAAATTATTCATATGTCAGTGGCGCCAGGGGAAAATTAATGCGTCTGCCAATGTAGTGTCTCCATTATTATTATTATTTTTTTTTTCACTGTTCACTGAGTCGGTCGAACTTGACAGGTCCGAAGTATCAGTGAACGCGGATATCATACCCTTCCCCGGCGTCTTCAGTGCAAGGCATAGATTCTACGCATGAGCTCCGGCCGGCTGCAGACGCAGGGTATGCCTCTTGCGGACAAAGGTCCCCGGACTTCAGTCAGTCTAGCTGTTTTCAGCCCCGATTCAAGTCAGTTGATCGGATAGACTGATGTAGTACGGCTGCCGCCTGTTGTACTCAGTGCAACTGCTTAACTCAGTCATTCGAGACGCGCCGCATACGGATACTGACGCGGTGCGTATCCGGATGCGGCACGTCTCGAATTAAAATATGTAATGACTGATGTATTCATACTAATCTGTTAAATGTAATGCCTAATGAATTCAATGCCCGGCTCGACTAAAGGCGACCACTAGCCGGGCCGCAGGAACTGACCCGCAGTAATTCACTTGAAATCCGTTGGAATACTGACTTGCTAGATACTGGACACTGTGCAAGGGCAGATCACTGAGTTACCTCGAGGGAGGTTCAACTCAGTCCAACTTTTTGTTTGTGACCTTCAACCTGACACAAAACTGAGGCTTGCCGACGCTAGACCTTCCAATGAATGAGCGTGTGTGTATCCAAACTCTCTCACCACTCGCATAAGAAATTAAACAGGGAGGGGGAGGAGGTCCAAACCCCCCCTTTTTGAAAAGGGATTTTGTTATAGCATTTTACAGCAAATGGATGGATGGATCGATTGATTGATTCGGGGTTTAAACCGCACCGGCCGGAGTGATAATGGACGGCCCTAAGAGGACGGGTCATTTATGGGGGACAGGCCGGGGCAGGGGGTGGAGAGAAGGCGCATGTGTGTTAAGACTCACCGTTTGCCACTAAAAAATATCAAACGACGGGGGGCAGGGGGAGGGTGGCGTGTGTGGGAGGGGTGGTGGTGGTTCCAAACGGCATACACCCCAAAGGGACTTTGTAATAGCATTTTTTAAAAAATTGGGGGGGGGGGGGGAGGGGCCGAGGGGGTTCCGGAACCCCAGATCCGCCCCTGAATATTAAATAAATAATAAATAATTACGGTATTTATAATGCGCTTATCTTATAATAATTATAACTCTAAGCGCGCACTCACAACTCGCACACGCATGCGCACGCTTTACTGAGACAATGACTCACGTAACACAAATAGTGAAAATACATTACGACGGCCTCAGCTTGGCGGGGTGGAGAGTGTGGTGATATAGTGCTAGAACTGTTGAAAGAGGTGAGTTTTGAGGGCGGACTGGAAAGAGGAGAGCGAGTCACTGACGGAGAGAGAGTGGGAGAGTGTTATTACACATGTGATTATTATTATTATTATTATTATTATTATTATCGAGGTCAAGCATGCACACTTCACGTGTATGCCTGCGCTGCCGGGTTTCAGGTTTGAAACTGAACTTGGCGAGGCTGTCAACTTACTCGTGATTCAGTCATGTGAAAATGCATTCTTATAGGGCTCGGGAAATTTCCCGCGTTTCCTAGGAGCGTAGTCGGCGCGGCCGCAGCCGCCACTTATATCTTGAGAGGATACTGACGAGAGACTTCAGCGGATAGTAGCGAAGGCAGTGTTTTAACACAGTTCATCAGTCTTCATGTTTCTTCCCGCCTAGTCTTCAGTTGAAAACAAACAAAAACAGATTCTGGTTAGCGATATGGCCGGGTTTCCTAAAGTGATGGCAAGACTTACTCTTCAGTATTGTCGCCTATAGCACGTCACAGGACTTTCCTGACATTGTCACAGTCCTGTCAGCGACTATAATTTTCCTATAATGAGCGGCATGAGTCGCGTATCCTCATCTACTCCGGATGGCCGCCTACGCCGACTAGCCGCCTGATGACTCGACGTCAGCTTCCCGAGCTCTATACTGGGCTGAATATATCAGTCCGGGGGAACATTGACTCCTTGAATTTGTACAGGCGACTGTTAGAGCAAAACTTGAATTAACACTACATTGTTCGAGTTTCTTTTCTCGAAGTAATATGAATCGTATTGGCAACTGGCCCTGAATGATACATTTGTTCTAAGATTAGTATATCATAAAAGTGATTCTTTGCGAAAATATTTGCGAAAATATTTGTACGTTCCGATGTCAAACGCCGGACCGAGCGACCCAGGCTAAGATAAAGCAGGGGGTTCCAACTCAGTGGCTTTTTTTTTGTGAGTGGCGGTGGGACCTTCGGCACTGAGCCCAGTGACTCACAAAAGCCGGCCTCCGGCCGATGCAGGCGCGGACCGACCTTACTTCCCAGTGGTCAAACATGTGTGAAAACTGTTCTGACCACCCGCCGCCACGGACTGAGGGAGCGGGGGGGGGGGGGGGGGGGGGGGGGGAAGGGGGGAGGGCGGGGGGGGGGGGGGGTCCAAACCCTAAAAACGAAACCCCCCCGATCCACCCATGCATTATATAAATAATAAGATCTATCACTGAGTTCATAAATCATTTTGACCTTGTTTACTGGGCCACACATGTGCTTGCAGGTAGATATTTTGCATAAAGAGGCCATTCAATTTTTGAAGTTAGAACTCAATAAATTTAGGTTGATTCATGGGAAGCGACTCGCCGTATTCCTAGCAAAGTTCTTACATTGCCTCCCTTACATTACGTATACAGTGGAAATGGAAATAAGACAATTATAAAAAAAAATGGCCACGAAGAGAACAACCACCTCCAGCAGCCACTCAAACCGGAAGTACCCATATTAGTATGGTTCCCAACTTAAGCCAAAACCTCGCTAATCACTCGTCTCGTTTTCTGCTTTTGGAACCGGTTCCTGCGCATTCACTGAGATTCAGCCTGGTGGTGCACTGGGCACTCGGCAGACAGCATTGCGAACTGAAACACCCCTACACTGAGATTTTACCCTGGAGTGTAAACGAGATAGCATTTAAAAGCCTCAGAATACAAAATATAACGGCATGAAAGGATTACTAGAAAAAGGCACAACGCATCGTTACTGCATGGCGGATTCAGTGGACCAGATAAAAGGCTGACCTAGTTGGGCAGTGAGTCCGAAATAGCTCAGGCGGTTAAACATCAGAGCAGGAGAGCGAAGGGAATCGCCGGGTCGTGGGTTCGAATCCCGTCCCGGCCCTGGTAGCGAAGTGGACTCACAATCCTGGGGAAAAAACGTTGTTCAATAGCATGTCCGTTGAAAGGTCATGGTAAATCAAAGTGGCACCGTTGGAGTGCGCCTCAGTTGATCAGTGTTCAGGTCGTACTACATAGGCAATAGATTTCCCTGTCCCCCATAGGTGACCCGCCCGTCAGGGCCGCCCATGCCGGATCACCTCGGTGCTGTGGACGTTAAACCCGAACTAACCAACGAACCTAGTTGGGCGGAACCATCCCAACTGTGACACAGGACTGAAAATAGTGCCAGGCGGCCAGTCGTTCCAGAACAAGTGTAGTATTTTTGTTCAGTATTAAAGCATACAACCTCGCGCTGGGACCATACGGCGTTGAGGCGCGTCCCCTGGGTGGTGGATAGGGGGTCCCTCGTGAGAGGGGTGCACCGAATGAAATAAGGTGCCGTGAACCAACATGGTCTAAGGGAAGGTGACCCCGACAGAAAACCCCTGGTCCTCCTAGTAAGGGGGTTGGGCGTGGGGGTAGCTTCCCCACCCTGCAAAAAAGGAAATAGCTACAAAAACGCCGACGAAAAGACTAACAGTAATTCCTTTCCTGGAGGAGGAAGGTTCTTCTACTAGAAGACTTATGACGTCCTGTGGTGAAAGCCGGAAGTCTTCGGAAGCCACAGGACCGAGCCGCCTCTCTCTATCCAGGGATACAACCATGGGCACATGGAACGTCAAGACCATGTACCAGAGCGGCAAGGCCGCCCCCAGATAGCAGCGGAAATGCAAAAGTACAACCTTTCCCTGCTAGGCATCAGTGAAGCCAGATGGACGCAGTCTGGCCAGAAAAGGCTTTTAAGTGGGGAGATGATTCTGTATTCAGGTCATGAAGAGGAGAATGCCCCCCATACAGAAGGAGTAGCACTCATGCTGTCACCAGTGGCACAGAGAGCGCTGATGGGCTGGGAACCTCTTGGGCCAAGAATTATAACAGCAGCCTTTAGAACCAAGAAAAAGCTCAAGCTGAACGTCATCCAGTGTTATGCGCCCACCAATGACAGTGACGAGGAAGAGAAACAAGAGTTCTACGACCGACTCCAGAGTGCCGTGGACAAATGTGCGGAGCGAGACATCACCATCGTCATGGGCGATTTTAATGCCAAAATAGGGGAGGACAACACCGGATACGAAGAGGTGATGGGGAGACAGGGACTAGGCTCGGAGATGAGTGAGAACGGGGAGAGGTTTGTAGACTTTTGTGCTCTAAACCGACTTGTCATTGGAGGCAGCATCTTCCCACACAGAAGAATACACAAAGCAACTTGGGTCTCACCTGACCATACAACTGAGAACCAAATAGACCATATCTGCATTAGAAAGAAATTTAGAAGATCCCTTCAAGATGTTCGAGTGAGGAGGGGAGCAGTCGCCTCAGACCACCATCTGCTTACCTTAAGAATGAAGCTCAAGCTAAAGAAAAGCCGCACAGAGACAACAAGAAGACAGCGCTATAATGTAGGCCTCCTGAGAGAAACTGGAGTTAGAGAACAGTTCAAACTGGTGCTGTCCAACCGGTTTCAAGCGCTACAGGAGCTAGTAAATGAAGAGGAGGCGGTCACCACAGAGCAGCAGTGGAAGTCAGTTAGAGAGGCGCTGAACTCAACCTGCAAAGACACTGTAGGGTTCAGGAAACACCACCACAAGGACTGGCTGTCAGCACAGACCTTGAAGAAGATAGAAGCGAGGAAGCAGAAGAAAGCAGCGGCCAACAACAGTCGCACGAGAGCAGCCAAAGTAAGGGCACAGGGGGAATACTCGGAAGCCAACCGCGAGGTGAAGAGGAGTATCAGGGCAGACAAGAGGGCCTACACAGACAGCCTGGCAGCAGAGGCAGAAAAGGCAGCAGGCAGCGGCAACATGAAACAGCTCTACGACATTACCAGAAGATTGTCGGGTAAGTATGGCCATACAGAAAGACCAGTAAAAGACAAAGAAGGCAAGCCTATTGCAGACAGAGCAGACCAACTCGACAGATGGGCCGAGTATTTTGAAGAGTTACTGAACAGACCTAGCCCACCCGACCCCCCCGACATCCAGCCGGCAGAGACCGACCTACCCATCAGCTGTGACAGACCCAGCCGGGAAGAGATCAGAAAAGCAGTGGCATTTTTGAAGAATGGCAAAGCAGCAGGGCCAGATGGCATCCCAGCGGAGTCTCTGAAAGCAGACCTAGAGACAACAGTTGAGATGCTGTACCCACTGTTTGGAAAGATCTGGGAAGAGGAGGTGATGCCAGCTGACTGGAAGGAGGGGTACCTAATCAAGCTTCCCAAGAAAGGCGACCTCAGCAAGTGTTCCAACTACAGAGGAATCACCTTGCTGTCAGTACCAGGAAAGGTCTTCAACAGGATCATCCTAGAGAGAATGAAGAGCTCCGTTGACCCCCAGCTGAGAGACCAGCAAGCAGGATTCAGGAAGAACCGATCATGTACAGACCAGATCGCCACTCTCCGCATCATCGTGGAACAGTCTCTGGAGTGGAGCTCCCCGCTGTACGTCAACTTTGTGGATTATGAGAAAGCATTTGACAGCGTGGACCGAGAGACTCTGTGGAAACTCCTACGACACTACGGTGTACCCACAAAGCTCGTCCGCCTGATCAAGAGCAGCTATGATGGCATGACATGTCGCGTGATCCACGAAGGGCAGTTCCCCAGAGAGCTCCAGGTCAGAACTGGTGTCAGGCAGGGGTGTCTGCTGTCTCCGTTCCTCTTCCTACTGGCCATAGACTGGGTCATGAAGATGACCACAGAGCACAGACGAAGTGGAATACAGTGGACACTGTGGACACAGCTTGACGACCTCGATTTTGCAGACGACTTGGCATTACTGTCCCACACTCATCAACAAATGCAGGACAAGACCACGAGGCTTGCTGACATCTCGTCCCAAGTGGGCCTCACCATTCACAAACAGAAAACAAAGACAATGAGGCTGAACGCAACCAGGGAAGAACCAGTCTTGCTTGCTGGCACCCCGTTGGAGGAGGTGGAGTCCTTCACCTATCTCGGGAGCATCATAGACAAAAAAGGCGGCACTGATGCAGATGTCAGAGCACGAATCGGTAAAGCCAGAGCAGCCTTTCTCCAGTTGAAAAAAGTGTGGAGTTCCAGAGAGCTGTCACAACACACCAAAGTCCGGATTTTCAACTCCAATGTAAAAGCAGTTCTCCTATATGGAGCAGAGACATGGAGATTGACAAAAACCACAGTCAACAGAGTACAGACCTTCATGAACAGTTGCCTTAGAAGAATTTTGAAAATCCACTGGCCAGAGAAGATCAGCAACGTCAGACTCTGGGAGAGAACAGAGCAGATAACAGCAGAGAATGAAATTGGGCGAAGAAGATGGGGATGGATCGGTCACAGTCTGAGAAAGCCAGCTTCCAGTATCACTAGGCAGGCATTGTCATGGAACCCCCAGGGAAAGAGGAAAAGAGGTAGGCCGAGAAACTCCTGGCGTCGAGACCTCCAAGCAGACATCAAGAGACTGGGAACCACCTGGAGTAGAATCGAAGGAGAAGCACAGGACAGGAGTTGCTGGAGGTCTCTCGTCGACGGCCTATACCCGGGTAGGGGTGACAGGCGTAAGTAAGTAAGTAATTAAAGCATACAACTGACGGGCTAAGGCGCTATAAAACAGCTTTATGAGTATGATAATGAAACATTTCTACACTTAAGAATTTCTATAAGGAATACAGTTCTGGAGGACATGCCGGCTAAAACACCCCAGCTGAGAATCCGCAAAATAGTCAGTACTGAAACATCATGTCTTTTAGCCCAGGCTATGCGGATGGACGGGATCAGTAGGGCCAACAAAATACTTAGAATCACTGATGTGTTCTTTAATCATTTCAGCACAAAAATAAAAATCAGCCAGAGGGCATGGCACATCTCAGTTTTGTCTCAGTTTTGTCCATCAGACAGTACCGCAACTGCCAAGCGGCACCCATCCTCTGATTGAAGCCGGAGCCGCCATACGGCCGGTCGAACAAAATGATTGTTTCGATATAACTCATAAGTGCAAATTTTTCGTCTGAACTGGTTTATCTTATGATGGACGGAATAGTATGGGTTTGTATGACTAAGAATAGTTATGAAAGTCTTTGAATGACGCATTACGTCCACATTGAAAAACTTTATAATAAGCGATTCAGTAGAGGGCACAAAGCAACAGTTTCAAGTTCAGGACGATCACTGTGTCAATGTCACGACGCCGGACGGACTCAGCCGGTGAGGCGGCAGGGCCTCGGCCGGGCGGCCGGTACTCAAAGACGGTCATCGCGGGAAGCACCGCTACACTGCGAAGACTAAGCTGCAGGGCCAGAACAGCAATCGTTCTGTAATACTGAAACGCATAATTTTCGGCTTTTCGCCTTCGATGGACGGGATAGGATCCTATAATAACGTCAGTTATGAGCGTTTTAAGTAGTAATCATAGTCATTTTACTCCATTAAGAAATACTAGGCATTAGATAGACAGGCCATTGCACCATATAGTGTGCGACATGATGTCACTGAAACACATCTTTACACACACAGCTTAAGAATGTGAAGTCAAGTTCTGAATTAGTGTTGACGGTTTTTGTTTATAATTTGTTTAATTTATTGATTAATTAGTAATTATTTTATTGATATTCTCTATGCTTTGTTTATTTGTTGGTTATTAATTATTATTTTTTGTTTGGTTATTTATTTATTGTTTCAATACTGACCAACTTCAAGATTCTGAAGATCTCTCGGCGATGCCAACATTAACCTCACTTTATTGTATTTTGTTCGCCTCGGTATATCATACCCAGGCTGCTAGAATGAACAGATGATCCCTGCTGGCTGCTAACATTAGTTGCTGCTCTCTGCTGCCCCACTGACAACATCTTCGCTATCAGGTCTTTGCTGTGTTACCGAATAGACACAACTGCACATCGATCCGGACGTCTCCCTTCATTCTGAGGTCTGTGCAAATCTTTCTCGATGAAAGTGCGCATCAAAGTTTCTGGTGCTGCGCGGGCAGTGGATGTAGGCGACGGGGGAAGCTGCACGCTTGCTCAACTCAAAGATAGAACAGCAAACGTTTTTGAGCTGCAGACGTAAGTTTCGAGGTTTAGTCGGCCACATGTGTGTATTTGGTCGGCAGACAGTACCATATTTTTCTTCCAGTGTTGAGTGGGTGTCCACTGATTACTCCTCTAAATGTGCTGATGAATATTGTCTAAACGCATTATAGATGCATGCATGTACGCAGGTCCGTCACTCTGTCCACACCTGCAACATTTGTGTTTGGCACACCATAACACACAGTACTGCACAAAGTGAAAGTTTGATTTTAATTTCTGGTGCACACATTGAGCCCTAAGGTCGAAATTTCCTAACTTAAGAGTTGTTCTTCAAAGAACTAAGTTACAGGCTGAACTGTTAAAGGCCCACTACCGCCGTAACTGTTCAAAGATACACTTTTGTAACAAACGGTTACGAAACGCTACACACAGGTCTAGTTATGGTTCATTTAGACACAGGAGAATCCAGTTCAGCACACGTCGTCTTAATATTAAGTAACCAGACAATGACTCCACTCCGTTCTATAAATACAGTGCTACCAGTACGAGAAACAGCTAAAAATAGTTTGAAATGCTAACGCCTGCACAGAATAAATAAGTGCGATTACGCATGTGCTGTTGCTGCCTGTCCAAACTGCTGAAAGTTCATTAGGTGTATTGGCAAGACATAACAAGCACAAATGGTGCAGAAACGTGTCTTCAGATTTATGCCTAATGGTACTTTAAGCACATATAATATATGTACCGACATGCAAAGGGTTAAAAGAGAATTTCAGATATATGATATATATCTGAAATGCTCTTTTAACCCTTTGAATGTCGGTAGTGCTTTTTATCTCAACAAAAACCGCTACCGACATGCAAAGAGTTAACTGACCGGTCTCCGTTTACTATTAAAGTTGAGATTCAGGTTTTTTTTTGTTCAGTCCCACTCGTGTTAAAAAAAAAAAAAAATTCCAGGACCCAGTATGCTGCCTGAACTCACAGAGTGTGCACAGTTTGAACTCTGTCAGCCCAGAGTCTATAAGGCACACAACAGCTGCATAGTCCAGTCTAGTGCACACCATGAACAGAGCATGAGATGCAGTGAAGTCACAAGGGAACTGCTAACAGCTTTACTTTAGGTTTACACAGGGCTTCATACATCGGACCAGGATCCTTGAGCGAAGAAATCCAGATCTCCTAGATCACATGCCAAAGGAGATCCCCAAAACCCTTGAGAATCCTCCATGGAAGCGCTCGGCTGAACCCCAAAAACGCGACAGCATACCAAATATCCAGAAGAAGGGTACCCAGTGTGACACAGAACGCAAATCCTACACGATGAAGCACATCCAGACCCACTACCCACAAGAGGTCTGGACCTATGTGTACACGGACGGTTCTGCAGCTGATGCTGTCACAGACGGAGGAGCCGGAATCTACATTAAGTACCCAGGAGGGAGAGAAGCAGAGATCTCTCTTGCCACCAGCAAATACACCACCAACTACAGGTCAGAAGCAGAAGCCCTGAAAATTGGTGTAACATTATATACTAACAACAGTGAAAAACACCCAAAGTCAAGGACCTAAATGATCTGTTTTGGGCACTCGCCTCCCTTTGTACAACACACATGGTTGTGCTGCAGTGGATACCTGCACACTGCAAGGTGAGAGGCAATGAAACTACAGACAGGCTAGCAAAGGAGGGATCTTCAACAACCCAAGAAGACAAAACAACGTCCTATGCAGAAGCCAAGACTATCATCAAAAACAAGCAGAAAAGAAAGTGGCTGCGAGAACACCCCAGCTATAACAAAACAGATGGGGCATCACATACTGACCAGACCGGAGCAGGTAGTTATCTTCCGACTACGCACTGGCCATAACAAACTGAACTGGCATCTCCACACCAAGTTTGGAACTGGCCAGTCAGACCAGTGCCCATGCAACTCTGGTAGCATGACAACAGACCACGTGCTACAGACCTGCCCCACGTTAACAACCCTCAGACAGAGACACTGGCCGGAAGAGACAGAGGTGTCCCGCAAGCTCTATGGAGGCCTGGAGGACCTGCGGCGCACGGCAGCATTTATAGAGGAGACTGGGCTGTCCATATAAAGAGTGTTCGAGGAAGAAGAAGGTTTACACAGGAACTAATCTTGTAGCAGACGATACATTTACAAATAACCAGCCGGGACATTTGAGAGCTACACTCCATGCGTTGTCTGTATTCCCTTACAACAGTTGTCACAGCCCTGTTCCACAGATGCATATAGAGTGTTGCTGTCATTCGCACGGCTGACTGCTACGAAGACGTGAAAAACTGGATGACAGCAAACAAGCTTAAACTGAACGACAACAAAACGGAAGCCATGCTGGTAGGCACTCGCCAGAAACTTTCCCAGCTCCCTCCCTCTCACCACCTTCAACTCGACAGCACCCCTATCTCACTCTCTGACTCGGCCAAAAAAACTCGGCGTTATCCTCAATTCCTCTCTTTCCATGACCAGCTTCGTCTCCGCCACGGCCCAGGCATGCTATTTCCACCTCCGCCGCATCAGTCAGATCAGAAAATACCTCACTACCGAAGCTGCCACCAAACTTGCTGTCTTTCTCATCCTATCTCGCATTGACTACTGCAACTCTCTCCTTTCCGGCCTCCCTCACTCCACCACTTTCACTCTCCAGCGCGTCCAGAACAATGCTGCCCGCCTCGTCCTCAGAAACAAAAACTCCGACCACATCACTCCCCTGCTCAAACTCCTTCACTGGCTTCCCATCCCCCAACGCATCCAATACAAAATTCTATCTCTCTGCTACAAATCTCTGAACAACTGCGCACCTGCCTATCTCTCAAACTTACTTCACCCCTACACTCCTCTCCGCTCCGCCTCCACATCCCCCGCACCAAACTCAGCACTTTCGGCCCCCGCTCCTTCTCGGTATACGGTCCATCCACCTGGAACACTCTCCCACTCTCTCTCCGTCAGAAACACTCTATCTCCTCCTTCCAGTCCGCCCTCAAAACTCACCTCTTTCAACAGTTCTAGCACTATATCACCACACTCCCCACCCCAAGCTGACTGTCGTAATGTATTTCACTATTTGTGGTACGTGAGTCGTTGTCTAAAGCGTGCGCATGCGTGCGCGAGTTGTGAGTCCGTGCTTAGAGTTATAATTATTATAAGATAAGCGCATTATAAATACCGTAATTATTATTATTATTTGTCAGTATTTGTTATTTGTCAGTATCATCTGCTGCAGGATTAGTTCATGCGTAGGTCTATGTAAAGCTGATAGGGGTTTACTTGTGACTACTGTGTATCGCATGTTCTACATGCACTGGACATGACTCTGCGTGCCTTATATAGGACCTGGGCTGACTGAGTTCAAACTACGCCAACTCAGTGGGAAGTTTGACTGACTTAGGGGCAATGTATATCAGAGCCCTAGCTGGACTCTGGAAAGTTTTTCAAAAACATGTGTGGGACAAAACAAAAAGACTAAACCTCAGCTTTAGCATTATGGGCCTACAAACTGGGCCGTAAACATCTTCAAAACAAAATCCTGGAATCCACTTCATCCAAAACCCACTACGCTACCATGAACACACTCCTAGGCACTTCTAAAGACTGTCCTCTTCCCAACACACACAGCAAAGAAGAACTCCCGTCCGCTTTTTCCACCTATTTCTCCGACAAAATCCAAACTCTGCGCAACACACTCAACAATCTGCCTTCTCCACCTTGCCTTCCTGACCCCCCCCTTTTTCCGGCACTCCCCTCTTGTCCTTCCGCCCCGTCTCTCAGGATGAAGTCCTCAAGACCATAAAGTCCATGACTTTCAAAACCTGCGAACTAGACCCCCTCCCAGCTTCTCTCTACTGGGACGGCCTTCCAAAACGTTTGCCCTTCATCACCAACATCATCAACACATCTCTAGAAAATGGCTCCATCCCCGATATCTTCAAGTCCGCCATTGTCCGTCCTCTCCTCAAAAAACACAACCTCGACCCAAACGATCTCAAGAACTACCGCCCAGTCTCCAATCTCTCTTTCCTGTCCAAGCTTCTTGAGAAGGTTGTCCTCAACCAGCTCAACCTCCACCTCGCCGACAACAACCTCCTCAGTCCCTTCCAGTCTGCCTATCGCAAACATCACAGCACTGAAACAGCCCTTCTACATATCCTAAACGACCTGCTGATCTCCACCGACTCGGGCAACATCTCCCTTCTTACGCTACTCGATCTCTCTGCCGCCTTCGACACCATAGACCACTCTATCCTCCTCCATCGCCTTCACCACTCCTTTGGTATCACTGACTCTGCTCACTCCTGGTTTCTCTCCTACCTCTCCGACAGACAGCAATCAGTCACCATCGACGGCATCTCCTCCAACCCAGTCAGGCTCTCCTGCGGCGTTCCACAAGGGTCCGTCTTGGGTCCGGTCCTTTTCACACTCTACACCTCTCCACTGTCCAACATCATCCAGTCTCACCACATACACCACCACCTCTACGCTGATGACTCACAACTACTAGACAAAGACAAACTCGACAACACTCAGTCACTACTGACTCGCACGGCTGACTGCTACGAAGACGTAAAAAACTGGATGACAGCAAACAAGCTCAAACGACGATAAAACGGAAGCCATGCTGGTAGGCACTCGCCAGAAACTTTCCCAGCTCCCCCCTTCTCTCCACCTTCAACTCGACAGCACCCCCATCTCCCTCTCTGACTCGGTCAAGAACCTCGGCGTTATCCTCAATTTCTCTCTTTCCATGACCAGCTTCATCTCCGCCACGGCCCAGGCATGTTATTTCCACCTCCGCCGCATCAGTCAGATCAGAAAATACCTCACTACCGAAGCTGCCACCAAACTCGCTGTCTCTCTCATCTTATCTCGCATCGACTACTGCAACGCTCTCCTTTCCGGCCTTCCTCACTCTACCACTCTCACTCTTCAGCGCGTCCAGAACAATGCTGCCCGCCTCGTCCTCAGAAAGAAAAAATCCGACCACATCACTCCCCTGCTCAAGCTCCTTCACTGGCTCCCCATCCCCCAACGCATCCAATATAAGATTCTGTCTCTCTGCTGCAAAACCTTGAACAACTACGCTCCTACCTATCTCTCCAACTTACTTCACCCCTACATTCCTTCCCGCTCCCTCCGCTCCGCCTCCGACCCTCTCCGCCTCATCATCCCCTGCACCAAACTCAGCACTTTCGGCCCCCGCTCCTTCTCCGTCTACGGTCCATCCACCTGGAACACCCTCCCACTCTCTCTCTGTCAGAAACACTCTCTCTCCTCCTTCCAGTCCGCCCTCAATACTCACCTCTTTCAACAGTTCTAGCACTATATCACTACACTCCCCACCCCAAGCTGACCGTCGTAATGTATTTTCACTATTTGTGGTATGTGAGTCATTGTCTAAAGCATGCGTGTGCGAGTTGTGAGTGCACGCTTAGAGTTATAATTATTATAAGATAAGCGCATTATAAATACCGTAATTATTATTTTATTATTATTTACAAACTCTAATTGTACACTCGGTGCACATTACTATATATATTATATTGAGCCACAGTTTGCTTGATATAGTGCTGATAACCACTGCAGCAGATGTGATTACAAGACCTGTCGAGTCAAAATGTTAGATCCCTTAGCCAAGGACATTTTGATTCAGGTCCAGTAATCACATCTGTTGGTTATCAGCACTATACAAAGCAAAATCTAGCTCAATATAATTTATGTACCCAATCTAAAGCAAAACCTTACCTGGAGTCATTCAGTTGCGGCTGATTTAGCTAAGTACGGAGACTAAAACACTGGTAGACATCTGCGTACTGTACTGAATCAGTGCAGTAATTTTTGTTTGATTTTGTAGACATCACTGTTGTCTATAATCATGCTTGTTAATGAATGAATTCTGCTTGTAAACATATTAAGTCTATTGTCTATTTGTAGTCATTTCCTCATGTTATTGCTTTCGTGAGAAATGTTAGGGGACATCTTGTCAGTTTCAGACTTTCACTAGTGCAGCAATTCGCTTTGCATGATTGCTGCTGTCTGTTCTCCATTTATGTGTTTTGTATGGGAAAGACATTTGTACAGTACATGCATGACAACAAGTAAGTATTTACTAGTGGGCACAAGGAATTTAATTGTTAATAATAATAATATGTCAGTATAATCATATTTTACATTTCGTTTTTGACAAATGCAAGTATCCACAATGCGTCTTCTTGGCCCTCAAGGGTTTAGGAAGGAAAGTAAGCAAATTCATGAATATTCGCTTGTTATTCTGTATAGTACATGTGTCACAGAAGGGAAAACTTTGTGGACTGGGTACATAGTTCTGTATGTACCAGTTAAAAGTTAACTGACAAGTTTACTAAAAATCTCAATTTGCCACCACTTATGGCTCTCAGACTTGTTTGGTTACCCACAGTAGTATTCATATGAGCATTGCTTTGGCACATACATTTTCATTTACATTTTCAGGCCATTCCATCTGAGCCTCAACAGATCCGACGCAATACTTGGTGAAGATCAGACATTATCCCAGCTTGGTATTGTGCCTGGTGATCTGTTGTTTGTGATCAGCAGTAACCAAGACAACTCAACCAGCACAAGATGTGAGTTCCATGCTACATGTTTACAATCATATATGTATTTCTATACTCACAAAGGTAACACATGAGCCATGACAAAAATGTGGGAGTTGCCCTGTGAACACTTCAGTTCAAAAGGTGGATCAACCATGATTTTTCAAGAAAGATGCCAGCATGGTTTGGTGCCTAGTGGTGCCAAGCTATTCTGACGCTGCCCATGAATTATCATTGTCTATAAATATCTTGTTGTAGTCAAAGACAATACATTATAAGACAGATCACTCTTTCATAAGGTTTACTGAAAAAAGCGAGGTCAGTGTAAGGGTTCAGTCCCTTTGCTTACTCATGCTGCGTTGCTAGGCTTTCTGAAGGGGAACTCGGCCATAGGGGCCTGATGAGTGGTGCTTTGATTAATGCAAATCTGCTGCGCCACCGCGTGCGTGCGGCCACTGCGTAAATAGCTCAAGTCAGAATACAAGGGAGGAAACAGAGCACACCCACAAAATTCTAGCTGTGGCCGGAAGTATCCTGGATCTCTTTCTCAACATCTACTAGAGTTGAACGTTAAACCCTTTAATAGAGTGCCATGAAAGAGGCCACTATGCACTGCAGTGCATCCATTGTTTACTGCCGTGTTTACTCTAAAGTTGAAGCAAATTACTCGAAAAGATATTGACAACTGAGCAGTGTTTTATACGTACCTAAAGCGACTGCTGCGTGCAGCTCACAAGTTCATGTCGACAGTAAGATGCACTCTTGTTTTAATTTCATTGATGCTAATTCACATAAACCAATGAAAAATAAGCATGGGGCGTATTTCTGGCCACATCTAAAACCCTACAACTCGACGTCTGCTATGAATGATGCTTGACTGTGCAAAAAGCATTGATACTAAACTATCAGTTTTGATTGGAGGACAAGGTTGGTATAAATTTGTGGCAAAATATCTATCGAGTTTCGAGGTTTTAGGCGGATGCTTGCTTTGAGGGTTCAAAACTGCTCTGGAATCACAGTGCTTCACCGCTTTGTGTGCCTTTCGTTTCCTCCCTAGTTGTATTCTGAATTGGGCCAGAGGACGCGCTGGCGCGCACCCGGTTGCGCAGCGGATTTGCATTTAGTCAAAGAACCACTCGTCCGTCATGCTCCTATGAACTCGGCATACACATGTGCTGTGTGCGAGCATTGCAGAGAACTGATTCTTTTTAATAAAAAAAAAAATATATTATTACTTTTTTTTTTACAAGAGCTTTGATTCTAAGATATTTTTCTCTGAATTTTGCTATCTTTAATTTAAGGATTTTCTTTGTGAAAAGTTGTAAAGTAACATGTGCAAGAGGAAAACAAGATATATTATTATTAATAAATCAGGCACATCCTTGTTGCTGTAAGAATAGGTTGATGTATAGCATGCGTGTGCGCGCTCACACACACACACACACACACACACACACACACACACACACACACACACACACACACACCACACACACACACACACACACAAACAAACAAACCACCAACTTTGGATTAAAAAAAAAAATTTCAGAAACATTAGTTTAAATTTTTTTATATTTTATATACAATATCACATGATCAGTTACTCTGGTCAGTATTCATATATTTTCAACTTGCAATAGATATTACCACCAATCTATCAACAAAGCCAAACAGCGATTTATACGCACAGGCCATATTAACCCCCTTGTGCATACAACCCCAGGAACTGTAAACAGTACTTGGCGGTGCATGCACAAGAAGATTAATAAAAAATTATCACCAGTGACTTGTTCTTTTCCACCTCCTCTTTATTCCTCCCCCCACTCAACGTATATTATAAACAAAGGCAAATTTAAGACAGAATTATGCATCAACCATGAAATAGTAGGTCAACTTGATTATTGATAATGACTTACAGCATACGATACCATCAGTTACAGATGGACGTTATTACCAATAAACCAATCATACGTTCTCCAACTCCTACCCCTTCCCACTCCCCATCTCTAAATCCCCGTCCCTCCTTCCCCAAAACACACACACACACACACAGAGGAGCTGTATGTTTGAATCGAAGAGCAATTTACTTCTCAATAATACGACTAGGAACTGATTTGGGCTTTTTAAATGAAACAAATTATTTACCATTCATATTTCTTTCGGTGTTAATGTCTTTCTTTTTTATTTTTGTAATCGTCTTTCTCCTGCAGCTTATATTCCTTCTGGTGGTACAGTCTGTTGCACCCTCCAGTTTCATATTCCTCTTGAAAGCCTGCTTTCTTGTAAATCACTAGCTTGACCACCTCTATTGAGGGGTGGATCAGTTACCTGGAGTGGGGTGGGGGGGGGTGTTCCAATTTTTTGTTTGGGTCATTCGACCTGATGCAAAAAGACCTCATGACTAGACCTTACTGCCAGTAGCCGAAAAATCAGACAACAGAGAGAAGAGTATGACTCTCACCTCTCGCTGTAATAACAAACAACAGGGACCAGGGTGACCCTGGGAAACAAAAGGGAACTTTGCCAGTAAAAGAATTTCTCTTGCTGCTGTTCCCCCCAACATCAGTGTTGGTTTCTCGACTGGACTTCTCTGCACACATAAAAGCAACCATGCATTAAATCAATTTATGACATGCTGAAAAACCATCACACCTTTACTCAAATCAACAACGCAAAACAATCAGTTCCTGTTTTATGTAACTGACTTGCACACACGGGCGCGTGCGCGCGCACACACACACACACACACACACACACCAAGACAAAACAAACATATGTCATCAAAAAATCATAAGAATGTAAATTCTGCATGTCCGACTGAATTTAATGATAAACAGTTTTAACCCTTTGCATGTCAGTAGTGGTTTTAGTTGCGATGATTTCTACAGGAATCATCACGGCTAAAACCGCTACCGACACGCAAAGAGTTAAGATTACAGTTCTGTAAACAACTCTCATCTATTGTGCTGTTGTTTTTTGTTTGTTTTTGTTTTGTAGGGAGGTAAACTTACATATATTTGAGAGTTTTACAGTTACGTATTATATTAACAATTTGTTTATTTATGTAAATTAACTGGCTGAAGTGACAGGTGTAGCAGTATCCCTCTTCCTGGGTGGCTGTCTCTTTGCCGTCACTTTTGGGGGTGGGTTGGGCATAGAAAACGAAGTTGGCACAGCATCCCACAACATGAACTGTGCCTTTTCGTGACACACGTAAACTGGCTGTCTTCAAAATGGACACTACATAACCTGTAGGCCTGTGAATGCAGCTCTGCAGGTGGCAGTCGCAACAAATCTTCCCTTCAAGTGTTCTGCACTTATTTCTTACATCTGTTGGGAAAATAACAAACACTGAATGGAATTGAAGTATTAATTTTAAAACATCACCTAAACACTTTAATCTATAGTCCTAGTTCGTGAGAACAGTCCAGGTTGCAAAGTTTTTCCCCCCTCTAAAGTTATATTAGCTGTGCACAAGCGGCACAAATGATAAGATCTTTCTTGCGTTAATCCAACATTAGTGGAGAGGAGAACTATTTTATGTACAGGTGGATCACTTCTACATTTGAAAGAAAATACTAAGAAGGTATAATTTCTTTGGATCTAAATGTTAGTTAGATCACTTTCCAACTGATAACATTTCTTGGAATTTCGTGGAAAGCTAGGGTCTAACTGCAGTCAGACCAAAGACAGTATAATGTATTGTCTTTGTTCAGACCAGTTTTTCACTTCAGACGAAAAAGGTGACTGCCAAGTGTGTCAAATGCAGAGAAGAATCGAATGGAGAAATTCCCCGATTCAAACCCAAAGATAATTAAAATTATTTTTAACGGCTATCCGTTCACATATCACTCGTGTACCTTTTGTAACATGCTTGCATATTGCCTGGCACCCATATTTTAAAATCGATCCAAGATAAATCTCTCATCCTGTACGCCATTCAATTATTCTCTAGTCGTAAGTGTATGCAAAAATAAGAGCTAAAAGTGATTAGCTTACCTTTTGTCTTCCTTGGGAAAGCGGAAGAATGATATGCCGATACAAATTCCCTTGTTGCATTTGAGAAAGAATTGCTTTGCAAGTCTCCCCCAAGCTTCGCTTTGCTCGGTCAGCCGATCGCATCATGGTTGTAAGGGAAATAACTCTCAAAACGTGTCCTCGCACTCTCGGGCCGAGTGCTTTGTCTTATAATGTACTATCTTTGTTGTAGTGTGTCAGGGCTGAATAGGTTAATAAACATATATGTTCTTCAGCTGCAGAGAACCCCAGCAACAGTGTTGCCAGAGCAGCCTCAGCATCCACATCTGCCTCCAGTGTCAGCTCTGTTGGTGTTTCGGCGGGACTACAGGCATTTAACTTGAGCGATAGTGGTGCGTTGGGGGAATTTGACCCAGAACTGAGTACTAGCACAGACGGCTTCGCTTCCCATGCTACTGCCAGCTCCACTCAGACTGAACAGATCCATACCGCTTGTATGGATGTTGATGTTGGTCGTGCTTCAGAACCAGATGTTGGTCATGCCTTAGAACCTGATATTCACACCTCAGAACATGATGTTGGTCATACTTCAGAACATGAAAATTATTCTATTTCGACAACAAACATTCCCTCTGCCCAGCTGGGAACATCATCAAG
The DNA here is from genome assembly GCA_036245525.1 of Semisulcospira habei. Classification (NCBI taxonomy): domain Eukaryota; kingdom Metazoa; phylum Mollusca; class Gastropoda; family Semisulcospiridae; genus Semisulcospira; species Semisulcospira habei. The sequence continues at coordinate 146,227,967 of BTPG01000003.1, forward strand.
TGGCACCACCAACACAGAAGACCCCCCTCAGTCCCTCAACGTCGATGATCGCAACAATGACTACCACAACAGCTATCAAACCCAGTCTCCTTCACCATCACACCTGCTGGACCCAGAGGTGAACCGGTGTCTGCAGGAGCCACTAATGTGCCGAGAATCCACTTCCAGCTCAGTGCCAGCCTTGCTGCAGAATCTGTATGTCAGTGCCGGGTGTGCAAAACCAGTGGATGCATTGTGGGTGGTGGTGCATTCCCTCATTATGGAAGTGGGCTTCAGGCCGTTACAGGTTAGAAGAATTTTTTGTTTAGTTTGATCTTCACTTGGTGAACATCTACTGCAGCACAGAAGTGGAGTCTTCATATACTATAATTTCTAGACAGACTGAGTAACTCCCATAGTCACTGAGAGTGAAGCTTGAGGTAGCTATGAATCAAACAGTTTGGGAGGGGTCACGAGGTCTTTCTAGAAATGATAGGATACGAACGCTTTACGTCTGTGTTTTATAGAACCTTTCACAACCTCGGCAATACTGTTCAAGCATTTAATTCTTGGCAAAGCCTGCAAGCAGATGAACTTGGATCATATTCACACCAACACCAAGTCACTTCTTCAATTCCCTGAATGATGAGGCTACTATACGTTTACCAACCCATTAAAGTTTGCATTATTCATAAATAAATTGTGGCACTTCAATATACTGTTTTAGCATAATTTGCGAAAACTGCATACTGACAGCAAAGTAATCTGTAGCTTACATCAAAAATATTTATTTTATCATACTAACACTGATGACTACACCATATGATGCTGATGACTCATGTGATTATAATCCCATACTAACACGGATGACTACACCATATGATGCTGATGACTCATGTGATTATAATCCCATATTAATTCAGCCAGCAAATGGATACATCTGTGATATCAAAGTTTGGAACACACAAAAAAGCATTATCTGAAAAGTGTGAGATGCAGAGTCAAGTCGTGGGAAGGCCATGACGTCAATTTTATAAGTAGAGGTTTTGCCAAGGAACCACGTCACCAAAAGACACTTGCTCATGGAGTGCAGTCCACACATGGCGTCATTCGGACTTCCATTGCTAAAATTTACAGCTCTTGTTTCGTACATTGCAGCAATCAAATTGTCCATATCACTAAGTGCTTGAAACTCAGAAAATGTTTGATCAGTGAATGAAAAGCAAATGGTTTGAATGATGTTTTCAGTATTTTTTATGACGTGGACAAAGAAAGAAAGAAAAATCTCTCCAGATTCAAGTGGTGTGCTAGGCGATCCCAGACAGCACTGCACGGTAGACTAGGAGATATGATGAGGGGATGTTGCTATGTAAATATGGTCTTGAAAGGTTCTTTGTTTCTTCAAAAACATTACCGATGACATGACTACATGGGAATGTCTACTTCTAGGCTCAATTTTAGCCTACTTGCCCGTTGTGTGCCCACACAACCCGAGAGGCACTCGGGGAACCCCCCCCCCCCCCCCCCCAGAGGGGCCAAGAGTTATCTCCACATACCTGCCTTACCAGATCCGGTCACGAGACCATTCAGTCTTGCTACTTCGCTCGTGATGAGAAGACGTGGCTGGCCTGCGCTCTCGCGGCCTCGCCCGGTCTTCTGCCTACCGACGCCCGTTGCCGACTTCGTGTGCTCTGCGCCCTCTTCTACCCTGCCGTCTACCCTGCCTTCTCTTCCTGCTTCATTGAGGCTGCTTGCGGGGATTCTTCTGCTGTCGGTGGACGGCGGTTTGCCTACCCTTCCCCCTTCCCTTTGTTGCAGAGGTAAGGTAGCGGTAGTTCCCTCGGCCGGCCCTCGGGCTGAGAGCCGGCTGACTGTTGGGTGCTTCCCTGCTTTCTTTCTTTCAGTGCGTAGTGCCTGATTAGCTCACGGTCGGTTTTTACCGTTTCACGCCCGTTTAGCACGTGGGCCTTGGGCTCCTTGTGTGTTAGCCCGTTTAAAGGCCCTTTAGCCCTCCGAGAGTTCCCCATTACGCTTCACCGGGAGCCCGCTTGCGCTTGGCCATTATGCTTTGTGCTCCCGGTGCGGTGACTTAACAGACCTGTTTACCGTTCACATTTGGTGTATTAAAGTACACAATTTTGCTTTGGGGTACACATACATAAAACACGTGTATACACAAGGTACACATTTTGGAGAAACTGACAACTCCCTGGCTTGTGAATAAATACACACTATTAGGCAGTTGAAAGTACACTGACTGCACCCAGGGGGTAAACAGGTCTGCTTTAAGTGGCCGACGGACACCCACTCGCTCTGCCTACCGTGTTCGGGTTGTTCCTCGGGCCGCAGATGTAAGGTTTGTGCGGCCTGGCCTGAGGTTCTGTGGGCGGACCTTCGGTCCATCTACCGCCGAGAGCGTTCCCGCCCGGCTAACGAGCGTCCGGCGCCCGTTGAGACGTTCGCCGCCCTTGCTGTTTCCTCTTACCTCTTCCGCACGGAACGGTCCTCTCGTCGGGGTTCGCGTTCTTTGTCTGACCACAGGACCGCCACTGCTGCCACGCCCGCTGACCCTTCTGGAGGGTCTGTTTGCCGGCTTAGCGCCCGTCTCACTGAGAGTGGCCAGCAGCAGTCGGCCGTGAGCCGTCCGTCATCGACGAGCCGTCCTCACCACTCTCCCCGCAACAAGCCCGCTGATCCTTCTGGAGGATCGCCTTGCCGGCATAGTGGCCTACTTCCGGGGTAGGGCCCGGAGAGATGTCAGCACCGTCCTTCGCGATGCAGCTGCGACCCTGATCCTCACCGTTCCTCCTCCAGACACCGACGCTCTCGCTCGCCTCGCGAGCGCTGTGAGCGGGATCCTCGCCGCCCTGCTTCCCCGCGCGCACCTTCGCGCTCCGCGCCGCGCCGCTCCGCGCCGCGCCGCGCCGTGCCGCGCCGGGCGTCGCCTTCATTGCGTCACCGCCCTCGTCGACCCTCCTCGCGTTGTCGGGACTCCTCGCCGCGTGCTCGCCGGGCGCCTTCCAGTCCTCGCTCCCGCGTTTTGGAGAGGTCTCGTCCTCGGTCCCGCTTCCAGTCGCCTCCTCGATTACTGCCACGCTCCCCGCTGCCCTCGCGTCCCCTGTCTACGCCGGAGGTTCAGCACTCTCCTTTGACCTCACTGCGGTCGGTGGTGGTTCCGGTGCCTTCTCGACGCCCCCTAGAGGACGACGCGCTCAGCCTGCTGCCCGGAGACTCCGTCTCGGCCCTGTTGAACGAGGAAGGTCGCTCGACCTCGCCCGCGGCCCTCGAGGATGCTTCCCCCTCGGCGCTCCCGTCTTCTTCCCGGTCAGAGACGCTCTTAGCTCTGAATGAAGCCGCCAGGATCGTGGCCGCGACGCTGCCGGCAGACGCCTGTCCAGTTTCCCCGCCTTTGAAGAGGAAGGTCGCTGCCTTCGTTGACGCGGAGAGGCAGGTCAAGAAGTTTAAGTTGCTTCCCCAGCCGCCCGTCTTTAAGGCCCTTCGAGACGTCCTTTCGTCGCACCTGCAGCTGGCCACGTCCCAGGAGCCGTTCTTCTTCTCCGACCGTCGCTGGCCCGCGGATTTGGACATGTCGTTTCGGCGGGACTGGTATGCTGGCCATTCACAGGCCTTCTCCATCCCTCTGCCTACGCTGGACCCGTCGGCCGTGTCGCTAGCCGGCGGCCCGAGTCTGCTGCGGTGGTCCCTGCCACGGGGTCTGGACAAGACAGCGTCCTTGGTCCGAAACACCTTAGCCTGCTCGGGGGTCTTGGAGCTCCTCACTCAAGCCTTGGTCCGTCGGGTGGAGGAATCCTGGCATCCTTCCGTCTCTCCCCTCCTGGGAGACCTGCTGGTCCTCGCGGAGACCGCCAACCGCGCCGCCTACCACTCGTCGGTCAACGCGATGGCTGCTTCGGCCAACTGCGACCTCATGCGTCGAGATGCCCAGCTCCTCGCCTGCAGTACGTTGCCGCCGGACCTGCGAGCGCAGCTTCGCCGGGCCCCCTTGGGTGGGCCCTTCCTGTTTGGCGACACCTGGTCCACTGTGAGAGCCTCCAACCCCGGCCGCTGGCCCAGCAGTGCCCCTCCTCCACGCCGCTTTCGCCCCGCCCGCCAGGCTAGGGGTCGCGCCTCGCGGTCTGCTAGACCCGCTGCCCCCTCGGCTCCCGCCTCGGCGCCCGTTCAGGCGCCCGCCTTTGGCCGGTCCAGACCCCCCGGACGCCGTGCCCCCGCGTGGACCCGTCCCGGCAGGGGACGGGGTCGCGGGCGGCCCGCGTGACTCCCGGCCGACCTTGCCCCCGCCGACCTCCTCAGGGTCTCCGGTCGGCAGGCGGCTAGCCGATTTCCGCGGAAATTGGCTCACGCTCTTTGGCGACCACCCCTGGATTTGCGACACCATCTCTACGGGTCTGCGGATCGCCTTCTGAAGCCCGCCGCCCTTACGTCGTGCCCCTCTCTGGACCGAGATTCCCAGCGACCCGCTGAGGGCCGCCGCCTTGCGGGAAGAGGTAGACTCCCTGCTAAGGAAAGCCGCCACAGAGGTTGTCCGAGTCCTCGACTCTCCGGCCTTCTACAGCCGCCTTTTTGTCGTGCCGAAGCCTGGAGGGAGATGGCGTCCGGTCATCGATCTTTCGGCGCTGAACAAGTTCGTTTCGGCCCCATCCTTTTGGATGGAGACTGCCAGAGCCCTGAAAGCCGCGGTCCAGCCTCTCGACTTCGCAGTCAGTCTGGACCTCTCCGATGCGTACCTGCAGGTCCCGATGCACCAGGCCTCCAGGAAGTTTCTCAGGTTTGCGATCGACGGCGTCGTTTACCAGTTCCGGGCACTGCCTTTCAGACTCAACCTCAGCCCCTGGGTCTTCACTCGGCTGATGGACGCCGTGGTCGCCTTAGCCCGACAGTCCTCCTCCAGTCCGACGTCGAACTACCTGGACGACCTCCTTTTGCGCAACCAGTCGGAGACCGCGCTAGCCACGGACAGAGATGCTCTCCTGCACCTCCTGGCACATCTGGGCTTCCTAGTAAACGACGGCAAGTCGGATCTCTCTCCCTCCCGCCGGTTTGTGCACCTGGGTATGGAATTGGCTACCGACCTCAACTCGGTTCGCCTTCCGGCGCCCCGGATCAAGAAGATTGCGGATCTAGCCGACCAGTTAGCTCGGGAGGATGCAGCCCCCGCCAGAGTCTGGCTTCAGTTGCTGGGTTTGATGAACGCCGCAGCGGATCTTATCCCACTAGGGCGTCTCTACTCCCGGCCGATTCAACTGCATCTTCTTCTCCATTGACTCGGAGACTTGACGACCGAGGTCCCAGTGTCCAGATGCTCCGTTCACACCTTCGTCGGTGGACCGACCCTACGCGGCTAGCGTCGGGAGTTCCCCTGGCCTCTCCCCCTCCGCAGATCTCTCTTGGCGTCGATGCCAGCCTTTCTGGATGGGGGGCCCATCTCCTGCCGCGGTTCCTCGCGACCTCGGGCCCCTGGCCCTCAGACTTGGCGCACACCCACATCAACTGGCTGGAGATGCAGGCCGTCTGGCAAGCCCTTCAGGTCTGGGAGGACCTCCTCCGACACCAGGAACTTCTTGTGCTTTCGGACAACACGACGGTGGTCGCTTACATCCAGAAGCAAGGGGGCACACACTCCCCCGACCTGTGTATGCTCCTCTACAGGATGATGCGTTGGTGCGAGGACCGGGGCATTATCCTTCGAGCCCGGCACGTTCCCGGACACCTGAATGTCTTGGCTGACTCTCTGTCTCGCCGCGGCCAGCTCCTACACACGGAATGGACCCTGCGACAGGACATCTTTCGGATGATCTGCGCCCGCTGGGAGACTCCCCAGGTCGACTTGTTCGCTACGAGGTGGAACCACCAGCTTCCCCTCTTCGTCTCCCCGATTTCCGACCCCTTTGCCTGGGCTGTCGATGCGCTCTCCATTCCCTGGGACGGCCTTGTGGCCTATGCCTACCCCCCTACCATCCTCGTTCCCAAAGTCCTCCTCAAACTGTGGGGCTGTTCGGCGATCCTCCTGTTGGTCGCGCCGTTCGCCTGGAACCGCTCCTGGACCACCGACCTGCTCAGCCTCGCCACGGACCCGCCCCTGCCGCTGCCCACCCCGCGGACAATGCTCAAGCAACCGCGCCAGCCACTGTTCCACCCCTGCCCGGAGCGACTCCTCCTTCACGCCTGGAGGTTGTGCGGCAAGCCCTCGGAGCTAGAGGCTACTCGGGTGCAGCATTGGAAGCAATCGCTGCAGCCCGTAGACCATCGACCCTTCGAGTCTACGAGGGAAAGTGGCGAGTCCTCTGTTCCTGGTGCACCGATCACGGCCTTACGCCCACGGATCTGACTCATCCTCAGCTGGCGGACTTCTTTTTCTGGCTCTTCCGAGACCAAGGCCTAGCCCCCATCACGGTACGCGGTTACCTGTCCATGATCGCGGACACCTATCGTCACCTGGGACGACCCGATCCGGGCGCCTGCAAGGACCTAGCCGACCTTATGGGACACTTCGGCTTACAGCACCCGACACTCCGCTCGCTCATTCCTCGCTGGGACCTACCCTGGGTGCTCACGTGGTTGAACTCCGCCCGCTTCGAACCTTTACCTTTGGCCCAGTTCGCGGACTTGACACGCAAGACTTGTTTCCTGCTGGCCCTTGCTACCGCTTCGCGTGCGAGCGAGCTACATGCGCTTTCGGCACGCCCTTCCTGTCTGCAGTTCCGTACAGACGGCTCCGTCCAGCTGCTCACGGACCCGGCCTTTCTGGCGAAGAACAGGTCTCCTTTAACTCCGCCTCAGGTGATCACCATTAGGCTGCCGAGAGACCGACCCCGGTCCCAGGAGACCAGGCTACAGGATCCCGTGCGTGCCCTTAAAATCTATCTGCGGCGATCTAGGCCCGTCCTCAGGGGACGGTCGCGCCTCTTCCTACCTCTAAGACCCAACCGGCGTGACATTACAGCCCAGATGATCTCTTCCTGGCTCCGCTGGGTCATACGCTCCGCTTATCAGATCTCCCCTCAGGGAGCGAAGAGGCTGCACATTCACGCACACGAGGTACGAGCTATGGCCACAAGCGTCGC
>BTPG01000003.1:146240027-146385027 GCA_036245525.1 Semisulcospira habei
CAAAACAGAGCGACTGCAGCTCCAAGTATCCGATTTTGTTTCCTCTGTGGATCATGGTATGTTGCAGACTTTGTGTGTGTGTGCACATGATTGCATGTGTACCTGTATCTGCTTACTCCCCTTGTGCACACAAACACCTGTGCTATGAACAGTACCCGTGCCTGCATGCACAAGGGGTGTGTTGTGGCCATGTTTTGCTTTTGAAATCAGCTTTGCCATTGTAAAATGTGAAATGTACTTCATCGTTTATGTACTTTTTATTTTTCTTTCCCCAGATGTGCGAAGAGTGTACAACAACTTGGAGCGTCTATCAAGGATGGTGAAAGACTTGATCTGCCAGCCATTGCTGGCTCATTTTGGGGAAGGTAAATTTATTTTGCTGTATGTGTGATCTTTCATGAACCTGGTGTGATGCATGCCAAGATGGCCACATGCAGGCAAAACTTATAGAAGGGACTTTGTTTTCTCAAAACTCTTACCAATGGCATTACTATTAGGAAGGTACACTTTGCTTACCAATTTCAGCCTATGCATCCGTTGTGTACAGTACACAACCAGGGAGGCGACTAGAGGGAGTCATTACCAGGAAACCCTGAGTGGCCTCCCCTGCCTCCCTATCCGGTCACGTGCATGGCAGTATCCCACCAGTCTTATGCTTAGCTGCCTTGTGAAAGGATTACTGGTTTCAGTCTCCGCAAGTTTCGTCAACTGGATTACCTTCTACCCTGGTTGAAGTATTTGCTAGGATGGGGCAAGGTAAGGTCTTGGATAATGCCATTGTGCCTCTGGCATTGAGGCTGGCCCTGGCATTTTCTGTGGAATTTCGGTTGTCAATTGCCGGTCTATTTTGACTTTGGAGCTCTGTCGGAGTGGTATTGAGCTCAGTTCCCGTGGTCTTAGGGCTCTATGTTACAGTGCACGGGTAGGGCCTGCACTCATTACGGGGTTTCAGTACTGGCTCTGGTGTTTTCAGTGGATTTATACTGTGGAATTCGACTTGGGGCATAAACAGAGCGGTCGTGTGCGCAGTTCACGTGGCCATAGGCGCCACACACGGTCGGGTTTCACGTTTTTGCTCCATGTTGCAGTGCACGGATGATGACCTCTCAATTGCAGAGATTTCTGTGGGTCTATGAGGGGTGGGAAAAACAGACCGGACCCATCCGCTCTCGGGAGCATGACCGACAGTGACTGCGGTTGCCACACTAGGTGGTGAGGTCAGCTTGTTCCCCTATAGACCCTCTGCATCAGTGCCGCCCACTCTGAGGAGCGTGAATGACAGTCCGGGCCCAACCGCTCTGAGGAGCATGTACGGCACAACGGGCCCACCCGCTCTGTGGAGCGTGAACGACACTCTGGGCCCGCCTGCCAAGGGGCGTGACCAACAGACCGGGCCTACCCGCTCTGAGGAGCATGACCGACACACCAGGCCCACCTGCTCGTAGGAGCATGAACGACACACAGGGCCCTCAGGAGCTCGTCAGGCCCAACTGTTGCCTTCCGGTCCCCAGACCTACTTTCCATGGTCCAGTCGTGCCCTCTGGGACCTTGCCCGCCCTCTCCATGGAGCATGGCCAACAGCGGACTCATCGCTCCACTACGCGGGGATAATCTTCTGGCCCCGACGCGCCATCTGGGACATTGCCCGCCTGCTCCAGGTAACGTGCATGGCCGCAGCGGCTTCGGTCGCCCCGCAATGTGGTGAACAGCAGATCCCCCGAGCTCTGACGGAGGAGCCCCCGGACTCCTTGCCCCCCCCCCCCCCCCCCCCCCCCCCCCCCCCCGCTCTGTTTCTTCCGAGCGGTGCCTGCAAGGCGTGCCTCATCCGGCTAGGCTCTCTCAAACTCTGCCCCCCCGCTCCGATGCGTCTGAGCGGGGCCCGCAGGACAGGCCTCAATCGCCTACGCTCTCTTGAACTCTGCCCCCCCCCCCCCCCCCCCCTCGCCCACTGGGCACCGGCCTCCACGTGGCGTGGGTGGGTAGTCTCTCCAGTCACTGACTGAGGGGGCTAGCAGAGGGGTGCCATCAATGTCCAGGATAGGACATGACGTCAGCAGATATGTTGTTCAGTCTTTTTCTCTGGTCCGGTTTTTAAGGAGCTGTGCTAACCCAGGTCTTACCATGTTGGATTGGTCCTTAAAAATACTCATTAGTTTTTTGGTCCTTTGGATCCCAAGTGTTTGCCGTGCTTGGAGACCCGTGTCGGGGGAGAAGAGGATCCTGGTGGCTGAAACACTCCACTTTGGCCTTGACTTCTGCCTAAACGGGAGGCTAGTCGTACCGGCCTAGTCAATCGGCTCTTGTCACGTTGAGCCCTATCCCATTGTTGACATGCGGGCTGATATACGGAGCACCATGCTACAGCCGCCGCTACTGATTAGGTGCTTTATGCCAGTATTCCCCTGCATTCAACGGTGTGATAGAAGGCGGTGGCTCAAACGGTTCAATTGGGCTTACTCCCTTGAGTATATCTTTCGGGCAGTCTCCATCGTGCGTCGGCAAATGCACTTTCCCTTGTTGGGCTCGGTGGCGGGCGGGGACCCCTGGGGGATGAATATTTAACATACTATAATATGGAAAACCCCAAAAAACCAAAACTGGCACCAAAGCGGCACCTCTATCGGAGACACTCCAGTGGAGGTCACTCCCCACAAAACGATGAATTCTTCTAGGGGAGTGATTAAAGATCAAGCATTGGCCGAACTGTCTGAAGATGAACTTGTACGGAACCTTAAGTCACAGGGGGTGACCTACGTCAGGCGCTTCGTTTCCAAACGAGGTGGTAGGGAGATCCGTCTCCCTACCATCATCCTGTCGTTTGGCACCCCCACTGCTCCTACTACCATCTGGGGAGGTTACTACTCCCTAAAAGTGAAAAAGTACGTCCCTCTCCCCCTCCGGTGCTTTAAGTGCCAAAAGTATGGCCATGGGCAGAAGACATGCCGCCAGGCAGAGGCTCTATGCGCTCGCTGCACTAAGCCCGGACACTCTGCTGAGTCCTGCACAGCCATCCCCCTGTGTGTGAATTGCCAGGGGCGCATATGGCTTCGGACAAGAAGTGTCCTCGTTGGATATCCGAGTGCAAGATTCAGCAGGTGCATGTGGAGAAGGGGCTGTCCTTTGCGGACGCCAAAAAACTGGTTGATGGCCCTGGTGTAGCTGAAGCTGCGCCAAACTCACATAACACCTTTGTGTATATTTTTAGTGCTGCGGTGGCAGGCAAGCGCCCCACTAAAGACTTCTCTTGTCAAACCCTAACTTCTTGGTTGGGGGCGGAGCCTCGGATCCTCTTGCCCCTGGAGAGTAACCCACCTCCGGTGGTGACGAGGAGCCAGGGAATGCAGAGGGTGGACGATACCGGTCCGGTGGCACCGCCTTCTGCTGCCCCTAAGCCTCAGCCCCCACCCAAGCCTGCCAATCTTACTACAAAGACTTCTGGCTCTGGTCAGCCTTCTAGGGCCGCCAACTCAGGCGGCAGGAACGCTGCCCCGGCCCAGAAGTCTAAGAAAGTTACGGGACCACTGTGCGTACAGGCCCAGAAAGGGGACACTGATGTCCCCCTTCAAAATAAATATGCTGCATTGGAGGAGCAGGTGGAGCGGGTGAAAGTTGTGGCTGATGCTGCGGCAGCTCCTCCCTCCTCATCTCCGAGGAACCAGAGGAGGCCCGGGAGTCGACCCCCCTCTGTTTCTTCGACTCCTTCCAAAGCACAGGAAAAGGGGGGAAAGAACTGTTCTCCTCCACATAAAACCTAACCATGTACTCTCTGCTTCAGTGGAATTGTCGTGGTCTTCACACCAACTTTGAAGAATTATGCCTTTTAGTGAAGTCCTATAACCCCTCAGTAATATCTCTTCAGGAGACTTACCTGAAGACTTCTGACCCTGTCTCCTTTAATGGTTTTCTTGCTATCATAAAGGCTCTGATTCGGAGAGACGCTCGGGTGGAGTGGCTCTTCTCATTAGCAATCAGCTTTTATGTAGCCCTGTTAGTGTTGACACCTGTCTTCAGGCTGTTGCAGCTCGGGTTACCTTACAGAAGACCATAACCATATGCAGTATTTACCTGCCACCATCCCTGCGGGTCTGTAGTAATGATATTTTTAACTTAGTAGATCAGCTGCCCCATCCCTTTATTTTCATGGGAGATTTTAACGGTCACGCTCACTTGTGGGATAGTGACCACTATGATGGCAGAGGTCAGATATTAGAAGATGTTTTTTCTCAACTTAACCTATGTGTTTTTAATGATGGCTCACCTACTTACTCTATCCCAGGTTCAGGATCTAGTTCTGTTCTAGACCTCACTGTGTGTGATCCTTCTCTCATGCTGGACTTTGACTGGAAGGTTCACGACGACCTGTGTGGTAGTGACCACTTCCCAGTAGTCCTGTCATCAGTCAGCTGTGGGGAGGACCCACCGGTGGGGCGCTGGAATCTCAAGAAAGCTAACTCGCCTCTGTTCGCCTCCCTCTGTCAGTCTCGTATTACAGAGGAGGTGGTCATGTCAGCTGAAGAACCTGTTTCTTCTTTTACTACTATTTTGTTGGACATAGCGAGTGAAACCATCCCTAAAACTTCCACATCAGTCCCTCAGAAGCCGAGAGTACCATGGTTCAATGAAGAGTGCTGCAAGGCCCAAAAAGCGCGCAAAACTGCTCAGCGACGTGCTTTCCGTAATCCGTCGCAAGTGAATATTTTAACCTTTAAAAGACAGAGGGCGAAAGCCCGTTACAGTTTTAAACGTGAACGCCGTGCTTCCTGGAGATGCTTCATTTTATCTTTAACTTCTCAGACTCCGTCCCAGAAAGTCTGGAAGGCTGTGCAAAGAATTAGGGGCAGGGGTGGCTCGGCTTCTGTCAGCCATCTTAGAGATGGTGCCAGCTTGGTCACAGATAAAAAAGCTGTGGCCAATTTGCTTGCCTCCACCATTGCCCATAATTCTTCAACAGAGCATTATTCACCCTTCTTCCAGAGAGAGAAGGAGAAGCGAGAGTCTCGTATTTGTGATTTTAAGTCCGATAACTCAGAAGACTATAATGCCCCTTTTACATTATCAGAATTGCAGCAAGCCTTTCAGAAATGTAATGACTCTGCTGCTGGCCTAGATACCATCCACTATCAATTCCTAACGCATCTGCCTGAGAGGTCACTCCTTGTACTTCTTAAGACCTTTAACCATATCTGGAGAACTGGCCATTTTCCGCCGTCTTGGCACCAGGCTGTGGTTGTACCGATCCCCAAGCCGGGTAAGGATCCTTCCGACCCGGGCAACTACCGGCCTATCGCTTTGACATCATGTTTATGTAAAACTATGGAGCGCCTGGTCAATGCCCGCCTGGTGTGGCAACTTGAGTCACAGGGTCTCTTCACAGACCTCCAGTGCGGTTTCCGGTGCTTCTGTAGTACAACTGACCATTTAGTCCGCTTTGAATCATTTATTCGAGATGCTTTTGTCAACAAGCAGCATGTCTATGCAATTTTCTTCGATCTTGAGAAGGCGTATGACACTATCTGGAAGTATGGCATAATGTCTGACTTGTTGGACATGGGTTTTAAAGGGCACCTGCCCGTCTTTATTCACAATGTCTGTGTGGGCTCCACCCTCTCCGACTCCTTTGAACATGAGATGGGTGTCCCACAGGGCAGCATTCTGTCTCCTGTTTTATTTAGTATTAAAATTAATAACATTGTAAAGCCATCAAGGATGATTCTGAATACTCTTTGTTTGTTGACGACTTTGCTTTGTGCGCACGTGGTCGAGGACTTGCGTCCCCTGAGAGGCGCTTGCAGGTGTGCGTTGATCGCATCGAGCGGTGGGTGTCTCTCAATGGATTCAAGTTCTCGCCCTCCAAGACAGTCTGTGTGCATTTTACTCACCAGACAAAATTTTTTCCAGAACCTAGCCTGAGCATTGCTGGAGTGCCAATTAAGGTGGCCGAGGAGGCAAAGTTTCTGGGGGTCATCTTTGACAAAAGACTTACCTTCCGCAACCATATTAATTACCTCAGAACCTCTTGTCAGAAGGCTCTCAACGTTCTTCGTGTTGTTGGTCGTACTGACTGGGGTGCGGACCGTACTGTCTTACTTCAACTGTACCGGGCCCTTGTTCGGTCCAAACTGGATTACGGCTCCGTGGTGTATGGCTCAGTTTCCAAGTCTGTGCTACAGCGTCTGAACACAATTCACCATCAGGGTCTGCGGATATGTCTTGGGGCCTTCAGGACGTCTCCAGTTCCTAGTCTGTATGCCGAGGCAGGGGAGCCTTCTCTCAAGCTCCGCCGCATCCGTCTCATGCTCAGCTATGTTATGAAACTGAAGGCCCATCCAGACAATCCTGCCTATGATTGTGTTTTTAAACCATCGTTTGCAGAGATTTACGATACCCATCTGGGAGCTGTCCGTCCACTTTCTTTCCGTTTCCAACCTCATCTGCAGGCGGCCGGATTGGACCTGGACAGAGTTTCGGAATCCCTGCAACACATCACTCCACCCTGGCTCTTACCAGTTCCTGACATCTTGCTGGACTTGACTGCCCACAAGAAAGACTCTACTCCACCAGCCATATACCAACAGAGCCTCAATGCACTGCTTTAATTTTTTTCCTGGCTATTGTCGTATCTATATGGATGGGTCAAAGCCTGAGGATGGGAGAGTGGCTGCGGCCGCAGTGTCCTCTCGCCATCCTAGACGCCCATTTAAGCACCGACTCCCAGACCACTCATCTGTATTTAGTGCAGAACTACAGGCGGTTCTGCTGGCACTTAGGCATGCTTATCGATCTAGAGACAGGAACTTCCTGATTCTGTCTGATTCTCTTTCTGTCCTGCAGGCCCTTCAGGGCACGGGAATTGACCACCCACTGCAGGTGAAGATCAGAGAGCTCTACGCAGATTTGATGAAGGAATATTATGACATCATTTTTATTTGGGTCCCAGGGCATGTGGGCATCGAAGGCAACAGGATCGCAGATTCTGCTGCCAACGATGCCCGCAACGACCCTGTCCCTGCCACACAGACTGTTTATTTTAGACATGTGGTTAGTGCGTACATAGCCCGTGAGTGGCAGTCTGAGTGGGACAAAGAGGAAGCTAACAAGCTGCATGAAGCCCTTCCTAAGTTGTCCGACGGCCTACCTTATCGCTGCGGCAACTGCCGTAAGGAGACTGTCCTTGCTCAGCTCCACATCGGGCACACGTATGTTACGCACTCTTATTTACTAAAACAGGAGGAGCGTCCATGGTGTTATGCCTGCAACGAGCAGTACTCTGTTCAACACTTTTTGCTGTCTTGTGCTGATCTAATCGACACAAGGTATTAACATTTCACAGCAGACTCCTTGAAGGTTTTGTTCCGGGATGTACCCCCGGACAAGATCTTCAGTTTTCTGAGAGAGTGCCATATTTTTCTTAAGATTTGAGCGTTTATAGACTATGATGTTTCTATTATTTTGACCTTTTTGAGAGTCTGTTGACGCTTTCTTTAAAGACCTGTGCGACTTTTTAGCCTGACATATTTTTAAGTTATATTTACATCATGTCTTAAGATCTTTCTTTTAGTCTGGCTGACCAGATTTTACCCTTCCCGCCGTGAGATGGCCTTAGTTGCCTGCTCGGTGTTAAACCCAAATAACTAACTAACCCCCCCCCCCCCCCCCCCTGCGATGCGTCCGAGCAGGGCCTGCAGTACAGGCCTCAACCGACTAAGCCCTCTCATACACTGCCCGCCCTGCTCCAATACGTCCGAGCGGGGCCCGCAGCGAACCCGGCCTCCACACTTCGTGACGGGGGACACCCGTCACCCGGCCAAGCTTGCAGAAACCTTGCCCCCCCCCCCCTCCCACCCCCTGCTCCGATTCGTCCTAGCGGGGCTGGCAGCAACCTCAGTCGCAGGTTTGACGTCGTCCGGACAATCCCACAGGAGCTTTGCCCTCACCCTGCTCCGAGGCGTCCGAGCGGGGCTGGCAGTGATCTCCGTCGCCGGATACGCATCGTCCGGGCAGGCCTGCCCACCCCCCCCCCCCCCCCCCCCCCCCCCCCCCCCGCTCCGATACTTCCAAGCTGGGCTGGCAGCGACCTTGGTTTCCCCGCTACGCGGTAGAGAACAGGCATATGCTGCACAAGCCCAGAGGGATTTGCCCCTCCCCGCTCTGATGCGTCCGAGCAGTGGCCGGACAAACCCACAGGAGCCCCCCCCCCCCCCCCCCCCGCCCGTTCCGATGTGGCTGTGCGGGGTGGACCTCAGTCACCCCTCTACACGGTAGAGGACACGCTTCATACAGACAAGCCATAGGAGCCTTGCCCCCCCCCCCCCCCCCCCCCCCCCCCCCCCCGCCCCCCCGCCCCGAGGTGCTCGAGTGGGGCGCTGGCAGCGACACCTCGGGCGCGGGATAGGCATCAGCCAGACTAGCCCGTAGGAGTCTTTACCCCCCCCCCCCCCCTCCCCCCTCTCTGACAGTTTCGAGCGGGGCCAGCAGTGACTTCGGTCGTCCCACGGTGCGGCGGACGTCCAGCGCGGCCACTGGCACCGCACACTCGGCGGGACACAGTCGACAGTGGCAGTTGCCCCGCAACAAGGATTACGCTCGATCCCCGGGCACTCACGTATCCCTGGGGCCATGGAGTCCCTCTTTTCGACCGTCAGTGGGCGCTACAGTGAGGATTCCCGACCCTGCCTGCGGGACCCACGGGACGGGAGGTAGGTCGCACGGACGGTTACAGACACAGGCCTCGCTCATCTCTCGCCTCTCCCCTTCCCTCTCCACCTCCCAGAGGCGGAGTAGGGGCCCTCGTCCTCCCCGACTTTCCCCGCATGCCCAGCCCCAGTACGCTGTTCGACGGCACGGGAGCCAGCTTGGGACATCACCTTTGCTTTGACGCGGCGCATCCCCCCGTTGTGGGATGCCCACGTCTCAGACACCGCACCCGCGCCCCCAGTCTTCACTGGACCCCGTTTTGGAGCGGACGATCATCTCGTCCCTCTTCCAGGGATCTCTCACCCTCTCGGACGGGACATCCTCTCCCCTAGGCTCGGAGCCCTCGTGGGAGTCACCTGACGTCGTCTTTGGTGGCGGACCGGGACCGGCGTGGATCATGAGACTCCACTTCGGCCATGTTTCAGGATGACCATCGTTCCCAGACCCCCATGCTTAGGGAGGCCTCGACAATGGTAGATGCACCCCGGCAGAACTGCTGGCTTCCGTGATCTCTCGGAGGCTTTCGGCGCGCCTCCTTCAGGGCACCGTGGAGGCACGGGCCTTACAGTCTCGGTGGCCACGTGGACTGGACAAGTCGGCAATCCTGAGATGCAACACCTTGGCCCGCGTAGGCTTCCTAGAGCTGGTTATGCAGTCAGTGGTGGGGTGCTTGGCAGATACTTAGGATCTTTCATCCTTGGCGCCCTCACGCGGCATTCCCTCTGTGGCAGTGACAGCAAACCGGGTAAGCGTACCACAGCTTGTCCGTTGCTAGGGTGGCAGCGGCCTACTGCGACCTGGGGCATCGAGACGTTCCGCTCAGGTGCTGCACCCCCCCTTCCCACGTCCGGACGACCCTTGGATCCTCTTGACCTTCTCGGTGGGCCTCCAGGTCTCGTTTTGGTCTCCTCCCTCCCCTCCCCCCTTTGGACGCGGGTTCTGGGCTGCTAGCTCGAGGCAGAAGCTCTTCAAAGCAAAGTGGTCTCTCTGCTCCGGAAGGTGGCTACGGATGTGGTCTCTCTGAGGCCTTCTACAGCCGCCTCTTCGTCGTCCCAGTCCAGTCTCCAATCTCTCTTTCCTGTCCAAGCTTCTTGAGAAGGTTGTCCTCAACCAGCCCAACCTCCACCTCGCCGACAACAACCTCCTCAGTCCCTTCTAGTCTGCCTATCGCAAACATCACAGTACTGAAACAGCCTTTGTACATATCCTAAACGACCTGCTTATCTCCACCGACTCGGGCAACATCTCCCTTCTTATGCTACTCGATCTCTCTGCCGCCTTCGACACCATAGACCACTCTATCCTCCTCCATCGCCTTCACCACTCCTTTGGCATCACTGACTTTGCTCACTCCTGGTTTCTCTCCTACCTCTCCGACAGACAGCAATCAGTCACCATCGACGGCGTCTCCTCCAACCCAGTCACGCTCTCCTGCGGCGTTCCACAGGGGTCCGTCTTGGGTCCGGTCCTTTTCACACTCTACACCTCTCCCCTGTCTGGCCAGCCTGTCAACCTGCCCCTGGTGGGGGACATCTTGGTGGCGCAGCACTCCCTCCCGGCACCACAGGCGCCATAGGCCACGCTTAGCTGAAATCGTCAGGAGTGGGCCTAGATGCCGTAACACACGGGGGGTGCGATTGTCATTGGCGAACTTACTGCTTGGAGATTACATAGGGGGGCGGCACCATCCTCCTATTCGCTATTCTTCCTAATAGTAATGCCATTGGTAAGAGTTTTGAGAAACAAATGTATTTTTCTCTAAAATGTATTTTTTCTAAAAATACTTACTGGTGGCATTACTCACAGGTCCCTCCCTCCTGCCCCGCTTGCTGCCTTTGAGCTACGGCAAAGACTGGTGGGATACTGCTACACACGTGACCGGATAAGGAGGTAGGGGAGGCCACTCAGGGTTTCCTGGTAACGACTCCCTGGAGTCGCCTTTAGGACGGGTCACGTTGGGGCGAATTTAATAGCATTTCCATGATGTCAAAGGCGGGCAGGCTAAACCACTAACAATTGAAGTAACAAGATAAAAATTACGTCATGTCTAGTTATGCTAACCTCGCTGCTGAACGTATGTGCGTATGTATGTATGTATATGCGTATGTATGTAAACAAGAGAATCTCCAATATTTCTGTACACACAAGCTTGAAACTTGGCGAAATACTTTCTTAACCTTTTGATGATGGAACGCACATGTGTGCGCCAAGCACAGCTCCGTTTCCGACGGGACGCACACATATGGGCGCTGGCCTTGTTTCCCACTTGCCGATGAGGCGCACACATCTGTGCGCTGGATACCAGTTTAACGGGCAATACCGGCAGTACGGTCTAAGGGAAGCAACCTACTATAATATGTCAAGCACTCATTTCTGTACTGGTAGAGTGACTTTTCTTGTTTGTATGGACTGAAACGAATGAATCAGAAGCTCTAATACAAAACATTCCCACGTGCGAAAAAAATGGTGGATTTTGGTGTAAAAACTTGTATGTGTGAAGAAACTTTTCTGTTGTGCCTTTCTTTCTGGATTATTTACTGGTGACACACTAGAATATGTCTCTGGAATGCCAGGTGAGTTGTAATTTTCACACTTTGGCTAACTAATGCACTAACAGCATGTTTTCAGAACCCAATGCAAAACTGTTTTTGATTTTTGGCTTCTTACCCCATCTTCTTTATACACCTGTAAAATCTTAACAATACAAAATATTTTCTTCAGCATAGTGTCTATAAGTTCACCTTGAATTGCTTTGTCAAAATTACTACGGTAGCAGGGAAGTGAGCCAAAGTAAGGCATACGCTCAGGGGGGAAAACCTAGCTGGCAGACTGTGGTGGCAAAAGGTTAAGTGGGTGGCTAAGAGATCTTTTGAGCATATTGTAATTGAATGTCTCATTGAAGACAAACAACCGTTTATAGGTTGACCCAGATTAGAGTCCGTAATTTTTGTCATAGTTACTTGAACTTTTGCATATAGCTAGTTTGGAGAAAGACATTGGATGAGTACGTTAGCCAGCTTTGTATCCTTTTAACTTCTTTAGTAAAAATAATTCTTTTCAGAAAAGAATTTTAACACTAAAAAACCTTTACTTCTAGAGAAAGTCAGACAGTGGCGATGACGAAAAAAAAGGCAACTCCGTCACCACGCAGACACTGACATAATACTCTAAATATGACGTCATTCTGTCTCACACGCGCGACTCTCTCTCTCTCTCACAAAAACATGCACGCATCTCCAGGAGGATTAGATCCTCATGCGCCTGCCTGGCTGTTGTGTGAAAGACTGTGGTTAGTATGCCTGAACTGTTCTTGTTGTGATTTGTAGTTTATTGTGTGTGTTTATAATTATTTGTAAAGTGTTCCAAGCCTGCGTAAGTGGGGAAGGACCTATAGAAAAGCGCTGTATTATTATTATTATTATATTGCGGTTAGTATGCCTGAACTGTTTTTGTTGTGATTTGTAGTTTATTGTGTGTGTTTATAATTATTTGTAAAGCGTTCCAAGCTTGCGTAAGTGGGGAAGGACCTATAGAAAAGCGCTGTATTATTATTATTATTATATTGCATTATTAGAGAGTGTCATGAAATGATATATTAAATTGTGTTCACAGTTTGCGGCTTCCCTGTCTCTCTTGGACTTATGGCTCTCTCACATGAACTGAAGGTAAACTAGCTGACAATTGAACAGTTTCATATTATTTCTTTACCAACTCTTTTTAATTACAAAAAAAAAAAATCAGCTAATATTACTTGTACTAATATTACTGGTAGTCCATGTTGTATAAATGTACAGAGTCAAGTTAAAACTCTTGTCATTGTAGTTCATCTTTAGATGAGTTATTTGATTTGATTGACTGACCGACTGATTAATTCATGCATTGAATAAGTCAGTGATTGAATTATTTTACTAATCATTGCAGCTGAAGGTATTGAGTTACCTGCCTGCTGAGAGTCTTGTGACAGTGGCTCAGGTGTGCCGTTTGTTTGGTGTGATTTACAAAGATCCATGGTTGTGGCGGCGTTTATACCTACGGGAATTTGGCCGTAAGCATTATATCAGTAACGGTGTATATTAACCGATTACATCCTGAGACTGACTTTTTAAAGTTTGCTTATTGTCCTATGACGGCTACATTACAAATTAGGAGATAGATCAACCATTTTAGTTCAAGGGTGGTGCCAGAATAGCTTGACGCTCAGGCTCCAAGCTATGCTGGCACCAACCTTGAACTGTCAGTCATATTAATTTCTGGCAGTAGTGTATCAGAATGAAAAGGTTTTATAGTTACAAATGCACAACATAACCCTGTGGTCCTGTTCATTGCCTGACCCCACACTGCCAGTTGTACAAACTGAAAACCTCATAACTTGTCTACCTGAAGAATGCAGACTTGAGTAAAGCCAGCAAGAGGCATAGAACCCCATGAGCACCTGCTGTTGTGGAGCACTCATTAGGATCTATGCCTCTTGAAGCTGTGTTGGTGTTTGCCATGTCTCATCAGTGATGGGGCTAATACACTGTATCATTCATAATGTCAGTGTCTTGGGTTTGTCTGTTCCAGGGAATGGAGACAACAGCTTGAACAAAGACTGGTACAATGTAAGTGTCATCTCACTCAGTTTTTACTCGGTGGAGCGCATTCCAAAACATGCACATGATGTCATGGGTGCGCAGGCTCCAAATTCTGGCGAGAAAGTAACAAGATAAAAATTACGTCATGTCTAGCTATGCAAACCTAGCTGGAGAACGTACTTTTTGGACCAAGTGCTGTGCGTGTGTGACAGCGACTAGAGCCCGCTTTTGTGGATGGACAAGCTTAAAACTTTAGGATATTGTCCCTAAAAGACTTATCTCGAAGCAGTTTTCTAAAATTTTAAAGTTAGATTACATATTGACGTGAAAATGTCCGTTTCACAACATAATTTGGTTCATTACTGACAAAGGTCAAGGGTCACGGGAGGTTGACTAAAGGGAAAAATGCATAAATTTTGAGAAATGTAGTTTTCAGGTACAAAAGCCAATCCTTTCCTTATGTTAGAACACTTTCTTATTACAGTGACGTGTTGTAAGGATTAAGGTCACAAAGGTCAGGTTGATTATGTGGATTGGTCATGCAGGGGATCCAATCATATCTTTAACCCTTTAACATTCGTTCTGGGAATAACCGGGAGCTGTGCAAGCAGCCGTTACTGTTCGTTCCGTTAGTACGTGTTACATCACTCAGTGGCCTTCACCTGGCTTCCAAAACAGAACCAACCATTGCTGGGGAAATCCCAGGGGATCCAATCATATCTTAGGGCTATTTTTACATGTACACACCCATGATTTCATGTAGTAGAGTCTGGAACTGACGCCATTTTTTTCATTCACAAATGGGACAGTGGGAAAATAACATTTCAAGAGCCGGATCAGATATATACATGTTGATGGGAAAATGTAGGGTTTATCAATCCCTTTCAAAGGCCAAATTGAAAAAAATATATTTTCAATCTAGCCCTCAAAATGGCCAAAGATAGTGCATGGCGAATATCATGGGGAAGACCATTCCACACTTTGGGAGCTTGGAAAGAAAAGGACCGCTGTCCAAAGGTTTTTAAGGACACTGGGGGAAGTCAATATTCTGTCGTCGGTGCTGGAGCGCAATACTCTGCCTGGTGTATAGACAGGGAGACTGGAGGACAAGTACGCCAAGAGTGTTTTATCAAAGGCCTGAAAAACAAGGGAAGCAATTTTGTATTCAATTCTGAACTTCACAGGAAGCCAATGTAACTGCTTAAGCAAGGGTGTGATGTGGTCACGCTTTCATTTTTTCAGTACAAGTCTTTCTGCGTGGTTTTGAATCTTCTGGAGCCTGTATAGCAGATCGTTTGAAATACCTGACATTACAGAGTTACAGTAGTCAAGCCTTGACAAAATCTGTGAACATGCAATTTGCTTACTGGCATCGTCAGTAAGGTACTGGCTAACAGATCTAAGCCTCCTGAGCTCAAGATAGCAGCAGCGGGACAGGTGAGACACCTGATCGTTCATGGACAGGTGGCTACCAGTGATGGGGACGATATTCCTGACTATACAGAGAGTACACACATGTGTTAATTTGAGAGATGGTGAGAAATACGAAAGACAAGAATTACTTGAATCAGATACTGACTTCGAAGATCACTTCAGTGCAGATGTAAAAACTTTAAATGGCCCAAAAGATGACTTTCCTGTCATGTTCTCTTTGTCAAAATCGCGGTCAGCCATGTCAGCGACACCAGTGTGAGAGTTAGTGGAAGTAATGTGTCCCACTCAAAATCTGCAGCGGTAGCAGACCCCTAGAATGTTTCTTTTTATTTCTCCCTCTATCTCGGATATATTTTTTGAGAAACAAAACATCCAAACAGAAAACAAACATCGTGGCCGTGTGACTCTACCTGTAGCACTATGGACATATGATACTACTGTGACAAATTGTGACCCAGTCAGCAGCATACGACCCATTTGCAGGGTTTGGAGATGGATAAGGTGGACACAGCATTCACTTTTTGGACTCACAGCTGCATGTCTAGTATATAAATGCATGATCTGTTTACTATTACAACTTTGTCACCAAGATTTGGTGACACATTAGGTGACAGCGACATGACCCATCCACTCTAGCTACATGACATAACCACGCATGTATAGTGTATACTTCTGCCAGATCTCTGTGCACTAGGAAGTCGGGCAATTGAATGATGGCCTCACAACAACTATACTTTTCTTGCTGTAATACGAAAGAATCCGAACACTAGGAGCGGTTTCTATAGAAAGAATCAGAATGCTAAAGGGTTAAGGGCTTTGCCATTCTTGTTATATTCTTGAATTCTGGAGTCAAAAGAAAAATCAGGTGCTTCCAGTCACACATGCATAGTTTGTGTAACCTTTTGTCCTATCGCAGGAATCGTCTTGACAAAAAGCACTACTGATATTGATAGTTCAACGGTGGAATCAGAATAGCTTGGTGCCTGTCGTGGTCAATCCATCCCAGGTCTTCCTCAAACTTGGAAATTTCAACCAGCAGGATCAATGTGTAAAAGAAAAGAAGCAATCAAAAGTCTTTTGCACACCTTTCTTTCAGTGTACATGTATGCCTTTTAAGACATGGAATAACAGAAGTAAATGTACTGAATTTTTTTTCTTGTACATGCTGTGATTAACACACACCCCTTCCCACCCCCCAGCTGTACAAAGAAGAATGGCTGTTGAGACGTGAACGTCGAAAAGCTGCCCGACTGAGACAGCAATTAATGGTGACCGGAATCCCACCATGGCTGAACCCTCGCCCTGGACACTTCCCTCCTCTGGGGCCCCCACCCTTCCCTGGGGGGATTATTGGTGGGGACTACGACTTCAATCCAGAATTCACTTCAAGTGAGTTCTTGTCTCGCTTATCTAAATATTTTCATTTTTGTAAAATTTAGATTCATTGTCAGTTAAGGTGGGTAAGGTGGTGAGGGAGGGGGCGGCCTGGGTGGCGGCGGCTGACGGGTGCAACGTGTGTACCTGCTACCCGAGTGAGGTCCTCTGCAAAACCTGGAGAAACTGCGCAAATGGAAGTACGTCGCTTAGTTAACCCTTTCACCGACGACAAAAAAAAGAACCTAACCCATCTGCAAGAGGTATAGAGCCTCATGAGCCTCCGCATTCGTGGGGCTCATGAGGATCTATGCCACTTGCTCGCTGCGCTTTATATGCATGTTCCAAGGACGGATTGGATTGACTGGCGCACAATGTACTAAGTGTTCAAAAACACAACCTGCATCCCGGTAAGGTTTAATTAAATTCGCCGTCACATTGACCTAATGCAACACTACTACGATTAACGCTGTATAAGTAATGCAATCGATGCCATGCGACGGTTTCTGCTCGTAAACCTTCGCGTGCCTGGTACACGCTTAGGGGTAGAATAGTTACCTCGAGGGGAGGGGGGGGGGGGAGGGTGCAACTTTTTGTTTGGGAACCTCAACCTGATATAAACGGCTTCCGGCTTCCCCGACACTAGACCTTGCTTCCAGAACCGAAAAGTCCAAAAGCAGGGGGGGGGGGGGGGGGGGGGGGGGGGGGGAGGGGAGGGGAGGAGGGGGGTGGCGAGGATGTGCGTCTTAAGACTTTTATCATTCAGAAATAAGTTTGACTAAAATAGTTCAAGGGTAGTGCCAGAATAGCTTGGCGCCTCTATATCCTTATCTGCAAGTACTATAATGTAGCTTGCATATGGCAGTGTACAAATTTGAAGCTTTTAGCTTCAGTATGATATGGGTTAATTGAACACCAGAAACCCCAAGATTTCCCAGGAACATGGATTCTATAATTATAACCCCTGCAACTGCCAAGTTAGTATGCATAGAAAGGCCTTGCCATTTGGTAGTTTGGGTTTGAAGTTAAAAATCGTATTTGATAAAAACCAGAAAGGTCTTATCATCAGCTAGCTTTGTGACAAATCTGACTGAAAAGTTGGCAAAAACTTCGATGGAAACTACAATTCTATCAAAACTGGCATTTTCATACAGTTGCCAACCTCTTGTGATGTGACCCTCAAATTAGTATGCATAGAATGTCCTTACCATTAGGTATCTCTGTACCAAGTTTGGGTTTGAAGTTAAAAATATTTTGCACCCCTTTCTGGACTCACTTTGACCTTGGCCTTTGAGAGAGGTCACTGAAATTGGTATGTTTAGAAAGATCTTGCCACAAAGTGTTCTTGGACCAAGTTTGAAGTCCGAGGCTTGAATAGTCTCCAAACCAGATAGGTGAGTCTAGCGCTGGCAGAATTGTATGCATACCAAGGGGAACGAATCGTCGTTAGAGTTGTTCCCCTTGGTATGCATACAATTCTGCCAGCTTCACCTATCTGGTTTGTGAGTATAACTCGAGGCAAATTTGTATCGTTACATTGTTTTGTAATGTTCTCTGCATCTACTGTGGGAAATCAGGGTATTTACTTGACCACATATAGTAGTGCACCTTCGTGTTGGTATATGTGTTTCTCCTGCCTACTCTCTAAGTTCCGGAGAAAGACATGGGTTATAAGCGAGACCTGATGCATCTTTTTGGAAGATGCAGATGATCGTCTTGTCTTATACCTGCGTATTTCTCTGTGGGCTGGCGATTGGGTGCCTGATAGGTGGTGGCAGGGGATCTAACTGTTTGTCCAGCGCTGAGTCGTTCCCCTTGGTATGCATGCATTGAATAGTCTCCAAGAAAATGCCAATTGTAAAGTTTACCACAGATGCCGGATGGCCCATTACATACTCACTTCTGCAATGGCATGAACCGAAAATCAGATCTCGTGGAAACAGTTTGACTAGAAAGTCCTTGACCAATACAATGTCGGTGATAGTAGTGTCATCAGATTGTTATCTCTTTGTGAATATGTCAGATCACTGAACTTGTTTAGACGCCAGATAATGTCTTCGATGGCATTATGTGTTCTGGAAATTGTTATATTTTTGGAACTTTGTCATTGCTGGAATATGTCTGCACAAAATCATGGATCTTGCAAGTACCCAAGTGCAGTTTCGAAACCCCCTGCTCTCAGTTCTGGAATATGAAAGTGAATCAAGACAAATTCATCGTTTAGATTCCAACAAAATTAAGAATTGGTTACATCTTGACTATCACGAATAAACTCGATGCTACACGTTTCTTTTATTCAGGGCGACAGTTTTGATGTGACCAAAAGCCATAATTTTGTCGTGGATATAAACTACTAATGTTGAATTTGATTTCAGATATCCCTCACCCACTGTTCGGTCGCCCACCTGCTCCAGGCTTCTTTTTCCCTAGACCACGTTTTTTTGACCCGTTTGGAGGGCCACCTGATGACCCACTTGGACACAGGCCGGCACGACCCTCTCCTGGTGGCCCACGATTTGGTAGCAGCTTTGGAAACACGCGGCCTTCAGCTTTTGGGTCGTTTAGCAATCGATTCATTTGATAGAAAAAAAAAGACTGGAGCATATTTGGGAGTATGTCTACCAGGTGTAATGGTCAACATTTCTCCAGGTTTTCCTTTGCAAGGAAATATGATTTTAATGGCAGCAAGAAGCATAAATTCTCACGAGTCGCAGCAGCCAGCTGGGACTGATGAGAATCCCGCAGTATGTCTCTTGCAGATGGATTTGGAGTGAATGAGTGGCTGTATAATAATCCACAGACACCCGTGGCTTATCACCTGTCATTAAAGACCATCATTTAGGTGGCTTTAGCCACCTAAATGATGGTCTTTAATGACAGGTTGTATGCATGCATGCATGCTGGAAGACTTTTCACCATGTCTTACATGCTTGTGCATTCTTAAGTATTGGTGTGCTGTAAGAATGTAATGCGACGTAT
This sequence comes from Semisulcospira habei, assembly GCA_036245525.1. Lineage (NCBI taxonomy): Eukaryota > Metazoa > Mollusca > Gastropoda > Semisulcospiridae > Semisulcospira > Semisulcospira habei. The sequence continues at coordinate 146,259,083 of BTPG01000003.1, forward strand.
TTGCAGAAGATGCCACCCCAAAAAAAGTGTACGTGTATCTATAGTACAGACAAAAAATTGTACATGAAGGAATGTTGTAGTATTGCATGTACATACCAGTCATTTAGGCCAGGATTAAATATTGAAATACATGAACTTCTTAATCATGAGCATTATGTTGTTTGTTTGTAAAATGTTTGGAGGTTGATGTGGTAATGTGTAATAAGCTTGCATGTAGTCCCAGGAGCTGTCGGAGCTAAAGTGTTTTTTTGTTTTTTTTTAAAACTTTACAACCTTGCCTATACGAATGCAAGGATAAAGCATGAGAATCACATAGGTGAGATATACAAAGGTCCATGAAAAAAATTATCACATACAGATGCAGTGATACACGTCGGGGGGGAAAAAACAAAAACAAACGACCAGAAAGGCAAAGCCCTTATAGCTCACGCATGTGACCAATCCACATATCCTTGGGTGTGACATTGACCATTCCAACAGGTCACTAAATTGAGCAAGCGTTCAAGTGTCTGAACGTAAAGGTTGGCTTTTGGATCAGCAAAATCTGAGTTTTCTCAAAATGTATGCATTTTTGAAAAATTTGTCAACCCTCCATGACCCTTGATTTTTGTGAGGGGTCGCCTAAATTAGTATGCATAGAAAGGTGTTATCATTAGCTACCTTTATGCTAAATCTGAACAGTTTGCCAGAACTTTGAAAAAAAACTACAATTCTATCAAAAAATGTATTTTTCTTTAAAATGTATTTAAAAAAAAAAAACTTACCGGATGGCATTACTGTATGGAATATACCCCTTAACCGATTTCAGCCTAAGCACCCTTGTGTATACCTACCCAACAAGGGGTGTAATAGAGAGGGGCAAAATAGAGAGAGTTGTAACTAAGTGACCGGGTAGTCTCCCCTCCCTCCATCCGGTCATGCGCCGTATATTCTCGCCAGTTGTACACTTAGCATAGTGGCGGCAAGCGGGGTAGATGGGAGGGACCTCCGAGTAATGCCATCGGTAAGTATTTTTTGAAAAAATACATTTTAAAGAAAAATACATTTGTTTCCTCAAAGTCCATTACCGATGGCATTACTGTATGGAAGAATAGCGAAAAGGAGGAAGGTGCTGCCCCCAAACCCGTCACGGCTGTAAGCTTAGAATCGAGGGACAACCTCCCGACGATTTCAGCTAAGAGATATCTGTGGCGCCAGAGACGCTCGGAGGGAGGGTTGCGCCGACGAGGACCAGGTAGTCTCGCTGGCCAGAGAGGTCGCGGGGATAGAAGCGGGCAACGGTGGGACTGAGCCCACCTTGACGAAGTCTCCGTGCGCGCTGCTGCGGTGGGATGCGACGCTAATGTCGACCGTCCTAATATCATGAACCCATATCTGCATTGTCATGGCACCCTGAGGGGTGAGATCAATGAAGCGGAACATATAGACCATCGCCCCAAGACAAGCTCGTCTGGGCGGAAAGTCGGCCCAGCCTAGGGCCATGGGCAGGAAGAGGCGGAGGCAACCTCTTCTCACGGGCTTCATACTGCATGGCAGACTTCAAGCGCTCGGACCGGGTCCTGCAGCCAAGATGTCTGGGACCGGTCGAATCCTGTAAGAGGCCAAAGACTCCAACCTGGGGCGCGGCCGAGGGGAGTGTGTACTTGGCCGAGAAGAAAGGGTTGGTCAGGAGCTGAACCGAACTATCGTCCTGAACTGCAAGCAGGCCGGGTCAACAGACAGGGCATGCAGTTCGCCGACTCTGGCGGTTGTGTCGAGGGCCAGGAGGAAGCAGTTCCTCCTAGGGACGTCCGAGAGGCGGACCCGAGGAAGAGGCTCGAAGCGACTGGAGGTCAACCACGTGAACCCAAGGAACTTCTCAGCGGAGCACGAGAAAACGAGCGACTGGTTGTTGGAGATCAAAATGGGACAAGCCTGAGAGGTCTGTGCACGCTCCAGGGTCCGGTAGGCCTAAGTGCCGATATGTGTCCGCCATCAGGGGAGAAGAGCACAACTGGTGATGGGTGCCAATCCAGGTCGAAAAACATCCACAAGAAGAACTCGGCCCACTGTGGTGTGCTCAACGCCGAGGGGATAAGGTGTCGGACCCACACCAAGCTTGTAGGACCCTCCATTTCCCTACGTACACCCGGAGGGTGGACTGTCTGCAGCTGAAGTGCACGCCTCCACTGTTGCATCCGAGAACCTCGAGCTGCGAGGGCGTGTCGAGCCACCAACAGGCGTGAAGCAGCCGTCACTCCTGACAGGGGTGGAAGAGGTTCTGTCTGGACTGCTCAGCATCGTCCGAGGTGTGGGGAGCCGAAGAGGCAGAACGGTGGCGAGACTCAAGATCTGTCGTCCATGTCCTGAGCCAACTGAATGGAGTGACGAGCAGGAGGACCGTGCTGCATCCCCGAAGCTCAAGGAGTATCTGGGCACCGGTATCGAGGGAGGGTATGTGTGGCGTGCCAGGCCCTCCCAGGAGAACGACCACGCATCTGCCGCCGAGGCAAAAGGGTCCGGAATAGGGAAGACAAAGCGGAAGCTGCTTGATCCCTCTGGTCTCGCACAGGTTGATCATGGGTGTCCCCCAAAGAGTGCAGATCACGCAGCAGATGTCCGGTTGCAGGGACCCTGCGGAATGGAGAAGCTGACACGGAGAACATCTAGATGTCCTGGGATGTGACATGCTCGGAGTGCCATCCCGCGATCCACGCACCACAGGAAGATCTGGTAAGGTAGCATGCTGAGGGTCGGAGACCGAGTGCCATGTAGCTGCTGGATGGAGACGACCACCGTCATCGAGACAGAGAATCAGGATTTCCTGGCCGCCGAGCCGCGATTCCCCGTGGATGAGGGCTAACCGTGCTTCCAACTCTGACCAGCTGATGTGTTGGTCTTGAAGGTCCGCCGACCACAGGCCCGAGACGGAGCTGAATTCTGGCAGGAAATGCATCTGTACAAGGAGGGTGTCGAGGGAGGGGTGGGGAGAGGGACTCCAGGTGCCGACCAAGAGAGGACCGACCAACGTAGCAGGTGTGGCCGGATCAGCAAACGGGACCGGGGCTGAGAGAACTCCCGAAGATGGTCATCAGAGGAGTAAGCGATGAAGCTGTCGCAGTCGAGCGCACAAGGCTTGCGTTGTGCTCCAGTCCGGGAGGAAAAGCGACGGGCAGGAACCGCACCTCCAGCCTACAACTGTGCCTCCGGGTCCACGGGTGGAAGGAGGCAGGCAAAGCTTGAAAGTGTCCCACGTACCAAGGCTGCCGAAACTTAATATCCACGTCGGACGGCCACCGCGTGTCGGCAAAGAACCTCTATCACAGAGCTTGCCTAGGGCACGGTGTTCGAAAACGCCTCCATCAGAACTCTAACTCCTGGTGGTACAGGCAGAGTCTTAAAGGCTTCGCTGCAAGGTGTGATGACCTATGCCGCAGCATTCCTCGAGTGGGGGTGACGGCGGGCAGCCCTCCAAGGGAAGAAATCCGAGATCAACTGCGCTGCCTCGTGTAGCGCGCACAAAGAAACTGTCGCGCCCGAGGCCTCCCCCAGTGTGTCCAAGATCAGAGCCACTAGAAGAACTCGGCCAGCTATGGAGTGTTCAGCGCTGTGAGGCCGAGGATCGAGTGGGAAAAGGCGCTAGTGGAGTCCTCCGGATACAAGCTGAGGACATCATCGTCCCTCACTGCAGGAGGGACTGCAACCCTGTCGCGATGCGGCAAAACATCGTCCGAAGACCCGAAGAGTCTGTCAAGGGAGCTAACCGAGCGTCAGGGTTATGGCTAAGTGAAAGGCGAGCAGAGCGTGCGCGCTGCCGAGAACTGGACACTACTGTAGCGCTGACCGGAGCTCCTGCACGGCCGACACGTAGAGGAGGAAGATCCGAAGTCAAGGCACGAGGGACCGGAGGGTCTCCGAGAAGCCAAGGGGAGGCTCCGAAATGGCGCGTGGAGGGCCTACTCCTAGGGCTGGATGAGCGGCTGGGACGAGCGAAAGCTCGAGGGGCGCGGCTACGGCCGGAAGCCCTGACAGCGCCGGGGAAGGAGACCGATGTCGCGGGGACGGGCTCCTCTCAAGGTAGCGCTGAAGGGCGCCAGTCTGACGATGGAAGCTTGCAAGGGCGGGCAGAGGTTGACAGTCGGTGTCAATAGGAATCTAGCAAAAGCGGGAGGGACTCCCGCATGCCATGTCTCTCGGCTGCCCCTTGTGGAGGACCATGCGAGACTGGCATAGGTCTCTCGGGCACTCCTTGCGAAGGGCCATGCGAGACTGGCATAGGACTCTCAGCCACTCCTTGCGAAGGGCCATGCGAGACGGAATGGACTCTTCCGGCCATTATGTGAGGGCGCAACGGAACTGAGCCCAGCAACCGCCGAAAAGAGAGCCCCACAATCTCCGAAGACGCCCGCCGGCGCGAAGATTTGAGGGGGGCGGGGGCTACATGAAAAAACAATACTACACACTGACCGGTAATACCTAACGGCGTGGTAAACACTTTAGCCCCCAGGCGGCGTTGCTGATACACTCCCAAGCTGCGATCACTTACGCTCCTTCCACGTCGCGCAACGGCGCAGGTACGGGCAGAGGAGCAGCCGGAGCAAGGAAGACACAACTAAAGCTCATCAGAAGGCCACTGAAACCCCTTGCATCTCTTGCAGGAGCGAAACTGCGCGCTGCAACACAAAGCAAAAACCATGAAACAACGCGCGAGGCCTACCACGAAAAGGCTTGTGCATTGTACTCACAACCGGTCGAGGGCTAAGCCCAAGTCGCCGGCAACTAAGAAACCGAAAGAAAATCCAGGGGAAGCGCCAACGAGAAGTAAACGGCCCGTTTACCCATAGGCATAACCCGAGGCCTTACCACGCCAACTTCTAGCCACTATGGGAGGCAGAGAATTGAGGGCCGGCCGAGACCTACGGACTGAGACTAGAAGAAGCTAGCGTAAGCGGGCGAGATCCCACGTGCCCTGTCCCTCGGTTGCCCCTTGCGGAGGACCATGCGAGACTGGCAGAGGACTCTCAGCCACTTCTTGCGAAGGGCCATGCGAGACGGGGAGGGCTCTTCCGGCCATCGCTATGAGAGGGCGAACGGCCCTGATTCCAGCATCCGGCAAGCAGCGGGCCCCCCAATCTCCGAAGACACCCGACGGCACGGAGATTTGAGGGGCACAGGGCTACAGAAGTACTAAGTTACACACTAACCTGGTATTATCCAAGGCGTGGTAAAATCCTTAGCGGCCAAGCAGCGCCGCTGAAAACACAAAGCTGCGACCACTTCCGCACCTACCCCGTCGCGCACAGATGGGCCAAGGCACTGCCGGAGCGAGGTAAACACAACTGACGAGAATCCGTCGGCCACTGACATCCTACAGTGCCACCCGTGCAGGCTGTAACGATGTGCACAGCAACACAAAGCAAAACCATGAAGCAACCGCGTGGGGCCAGCGACGAAAGGCCCCGTGAACCGTACTCATGACCGGTCGAGGGATAGGCCCAGACTCGACGGCAAAGTTCAAAACCACATCGAAAACCTTCCAGGGGAAACGCCGACGGCGAAATAAGCACCCCGTTTATCTGTAGGCATAACTTGAGGCCTTACCTGGCCCTCTGCTAGCCACTAGGCAAGCTTAAGGTCGAAGGAAAACAAAATCCAAGAGGCTGAAGCCGGTGAACCGTTCACGGTGAAGCTAAGGGTACAACTGGCGGGATTATACGCCGCATGACCGGATGGAGATAGGCGAGATTCCCCGGTCACTTAGTTACAACTCCCTCTATTACGCCCCTTGTTGGGTTAGGTATACACAAGGGTGCTTAGGCTGAAATCGGGTAAGAGGTATATTCCATACAGTAATGCCATTGGTAATGGATTTTGAGGAAACAACCGACATTTTACACACTTGCCAACCTCATGACCCTTAACATTTCCAAAATAGTATGCATAGAAAGGCCTTGCCATCAGGTATCTCTGTACCAAGTTTGGGTTTTAACTTGAAAATACATGTAGTATTTTTGGCACCTCTCTGAACTCCCAGTGACCTTGACCTTTGAGAGAGGTCACTGAAATTGGTATGTTTAGAAAGGTTTTGCCACAAAGTTTCCTTGGGCCAAGTTTGAAGTCTGAGGCTTGAATAGTCTTCGAGAAAATGCCAAATGTTAAAGTTTACCATGGACGACAAACAGATGGATCATTATAAAGACTCGCTTCTGCTATTGCACATGAGCCCAAAAGAACAAATTGATACAATTCTGATAACATGCAAACGTTTATTGAACAAAGCCAATTCTTGCACTTGGGAGTCAGCTTCAAATGCACAGATGCATGCATAAACACACGCAGGCACACACACAATATATGCACCCACTACATTCTTTACCAATGTGAAAGCCTTTGAGAGAGTCATGAAATGAATTAGGAATTAACCAGTGTGCACAAGGCCATCGGGATAATGTTGGCTCGCACACAGCCATGTGCAGGTCAATGTTGACCCAGTGACCATTTGCGCATTGGGTATTATGTTCCTACTTCAAAAGTATTGGAACAAACTGACAAAGCATGGTCCCTAATTAACCCATATAATACTGAGGCTTAAAGCTTCAAATTTGTACACTGCCATATGCAGGCTACATTATAGTTTTTACAGATAAGGATATAGACCAATGGCTTTAGTTAAAGGGTGGTGCCAGAATAGCTTGGTGCCTAGAGGCACCAAGCTATTGTGGCACTACCCTTGAACTATTTTAGTCAAACTTATTTCACACAATGGTGTATTGTGAATGATAAGGAGTAAGCCCTTCACTGTTGAGAAAACTGAACATGATGCAATTGCAAGAGACGAATCCTCATCGCAATTTTGGGGGTAATGCCTCTTGCTAAGACCAATTTATATCCATGTTTCTTGAATGGTTTTAACTTTTGGTCATTGAATGAACGAAGATTTTAAAAACAAAAATGTACGTACAGTGGCAGGGAAGGAGTTAAAGAAGTAATACTGGTACACTGTAAAGTATCTATGTCCATTCAAGTTCCGTTTTAGGAACAGCTCCTAATAACCAAGTTGTGCATGCAGTCACCAGTACTATTTACAGTACCGGTGGTTGCCTTCACATGGTGGTTAACCTTCAGCTGTCGGTAGCCGTTTTTGTCACAATCCCTGCAGAAACTCGTAATAATTGCACTACTGACGTGACAGCCAAAGGGTTAACTTGGCACTTTGAAGGCACCAAGCTGCCATCACTCGGCCGCACTCTAACCTTTCCTGGTTGACACAAATAAATCTTCAGCAATCTGTACTTGTTCAGATGGCAGCACTCAAATATGACCATGAAAACGAAATGAATACAAAATGGCTATTATTAAGCACAGTATAAATAAAATCAAAGACCTAACCAGGTGTGAGGATGCAAATGAGGCAAAGCTTTGCCAGCAAGAGGCATAGACTCTCGTGTGTCCCTGCAGCCTTTTGCACGTGGATAGGGCTAGGGTGATCGCAATCTGAACGAACTAAAAAACATTCCTTTTTCGGCCTTTTTTACTTCTTTTCATCTCTGCGCCCCTAAAGTGCCACAAGTATGTGAATAACATGGATGTTTACAAGTGGACAAATCATGATATCGTTGTTTGGTTGTACAGACCATGAGAGCTCATGAGGATCACTGCTTCACACTGTTGGACTGCAAATACGCGAGGCACTAAAATAAATACATACATATACATACCAACACAGTACAATGCAGACTTGACAACAACTAAACATTATGATAAAATTTAGTATAAGGCTTTTGTCCTGACTGTAGGCACAGAATGACATGAAAATGATTCATCTTCCATAACCCAGAAAGCAAAGGTCATCGGGCCCACGACGGCCACACACAGTGGGCCCGCGCACGACTGCGCAGGGCCACTGCTGTCATCAGCCCGAAGATGTTTTGCTACTGGGGAAGGTTGAAGAAAAAATGAACTTGGAATGAAACATATATAATATTCCAACAAAAATAAACGTTCATCGATTTACAACAGTCGTACTTTCTTGGGAAAATGGGGAGCCAGAAAATGTGATTTATGATACAACTATCTCACAGGTACACACTAATTACCGGGTAACATTCCCCACTGAAGAGTCGACATTCTGCCATTTATTGTGAACTACCCATTTCACAAAAAAAGAGTCTTCATGCATAATTTATGTGACAAAATTTGCTTAAAAAGAATCATCGAAGCATGAAGACTATATTGTGAACCAAATTTTATCCAGAAACAGAAAACATTTCTAACTCGGACCTGCACACCCATAAAATCTTGCCAATTTATCCAGATATTTGCACCAGCATATGCAGAAAAAAAAAAAACAAAAAAAAAAAAACTCACAAAAATCCAGAATCAACTTTAGAAAAAAAAAAACATACAATAATTTACCTTCAAATATTTATTTCAAGTTTTGGTTGTTATTTTGAAATATATTGAACACAGATTCTGCAAACCACTTGCATAATCCTCTACCTCTGGCACCAAAATCACTATGAAACAGAATTAGCCCTGTTGTGCATGCAGCCACTGTTACTGTTTACAGTAGAGTGTCAGCGGATGCAAAATCAAATCTTTGAAAGCAAGGCAAATTGAAATGTGATAATCCCATCAATCAAAGGATCAAGGATATACATAGGGTCAGCAAGAGGCAAAGAATCTCATGAGCCGCTGCATCCACAGGGGCTCATAAGGTCTTTGCCTCTTGCAGGCGGATTGTGTTCACAAGGTCTGCACCAAGTTCATACACATACAAACGGGTGGACAATTCTTCATTCTGCACTGTTCACCATTGCAAAGGTGGTGAATATATCTACACTGTTCGTCACCGCAAAGGTGATGTCAAGACGTTCAGTTTGCAGCTCGGACATCGTTCTCGGTGCCCACGTCCATGGAGGTTCCCAGGTTGAGAATGAAGGTGAGGGAGTTAGGTGTGGTGCTGTCGGCCACGTAAATCTCCTGCCCTGACTTCAGACCTAGCTCTGCGAAAGAAGCAACATGAGATACTAGTAAGACGTGGTGGTCTCTGATGTGGATCTTTTGATTATAAACCCTGGTGGTCTCTGATTATGGATCTTTTGGTTATAAACCATAGGTCTGGAATCACAGCTACTGTTATTTGTTTCATCTGAAGTAATTTTTGCTTGTAACAAGAACACATGTTTAACAAGTCAGATATATTCATGGGCGACACCATGAAAAACTGATATGGCTGAAAACGGTCCACGGTGTAATTATGACCCATATTCCATGACCAACAAGAGTCATACATTCTCAAGAGCCCCTGCAGATGCAGTGGCTCATGAAAATTTATGCCTCTTATAGATGGAACAGTATGGCTGAAAGGTTGTTCTGTCTGAACAAAAAGGCTGAAATTTAGCTTTCAGGAATCAAGCCATCCACTTTGGTACCGGTTTCTTGGTCCCTTTTCAAATACAAGTGATGAAAATTTCTGAAACCTCTGACCTGACAGGTCGCACAGCGTGAATGCCCAGTGTTTGTCTTGTATTGTGTTTGTCTTCAGAGTGAATGCGTGCGTTTTACGTGAGCATGCATGTTTGGTTCAGTTCGCAGAGCTCTGAGAATTGGGTAAAGCACCTGTATAACGACCATATTATTATTATTATTATATTATTATTATGAAGACTGTCAGTGTCGCCCCTGTATATTGTAACGCCTTCCCTTTTCAGTGGCGCCAACTACAACAATGCATTTTCTATTACCTCCCTAATAACAAACTTTAGATATAACTAAAAACCCACTAAAGTTGAATATAGTTAGACATAGTTAACCCATTACATACTAAGGCGGAATTTAAAAAAAAAATTCTATTTGTCATATGAATGCTATAATTATTACAAATTACAAGACAGACTGACAGACAGTTCAAGGGTGGTGCCAGAATAGCTTGGCACCTCAGGCGCCAAGCTATTCTGGCACCACCCTTGAACTGTCATAGTCAAACTTATTTCAAGCAAAAGTGTATCAGGATGAAAAGGGTTAAAGTGCACAGTCAACAGACATGATAACATGCACACGCAAGTGCTTAGATCTTTTGCCACTGTCAAGCAGAATGATCTGATCTTTTTACAAGTATGGCCGATGTCCTTGTTGCACTTTCTCACCTTTCAGCGTCTTCTTGAGGTTGTCCCGCGTGCGCTCCTCAATGGACTTCACTGTCTGCATATAGAGAGTCTTGTTTTTGCCATCAATGGAGGTTGTGATGCCGGGGGACCTCATCTGGCTATACAAAGGACAGAGAGAGTACCTCCCTTGTAAGAGATATGACATTACCTTCACGTGTCGGTAGCAGTTTCAGTCGTGACGATTCCTGTAGGAATCATCGTAACTAAATCCATTGCGACATGCAAAGGGTCAAAGACCATCAGCCAGCCTAGTGCAGCGATCTAAATGATGGTCTTTAACCCATATCATACTGAGGCTAAAAGCTTTAAATTTGTACACTGCCACATGCAAGCTACAGTACTTACAGATAAGGATATAGACCAATGGCATTAGTTCAAGGGTGGTGCCACAATAGCTTGGTGCCTAGAGGCACCAAGCTATTGTGGCACTACCCTTGACCTATTTTAGTCAAACTTATTTCAGACACTGGTGTATTCCGAATGATTAAGGGTTAATAACAGGTGACACTTTATCTCTTTAAAACTTCTCTGGAGTGAGTACCTGTCTTTTCAGACCACTGTTTGCTTGAAAACAGTTGGTTGCTCAAAACAGATTCTACTATATTTTATTTGGCCTTGTTTGCATTGTTCATTGCTGTGAACTCCAACCCCACCCCTTTGGATATTCAGACAGAGCTTGCCACAAAGTACCCTTGGGCGAAAATTTGAAGATTGCAGCTAGAATAGAAAATGTCAACATTCAAGTTTAACCATGGCCGACGGATGGGCGACCATTGGCCCATTACATGGATTCACCTTGCTATTGCACGCGAGCCAAAAATAGAAAATAACAAATGCCTGAATTATTGAATTAAAATAATATATATTATCAGCTGCAGACAGCCAATCCACGTTCAAATCTACAAAATATTTAACCCAGATCGTTTGTATTAACTCATTTGTGGACAGCCGCATCCGGATGCACGGCTTATGCCACGCATCTTGATGCGGCTGGCCGCGAATGAGTTAATGTAAAGAAATTCCCAAGAAAGAAAGAAACACACTTAGAAAGGCCTTTTAAAAATAAACTGTGTTGTACTTGTCCTTTCTAGGCATGTTTCCTTTTTGTGTCGTGAATTTCTTCACAAATATTTGACCAAAGGCGACACACCACAAGACAACTCACTAGATGGTGCTTTCCGTGAGATAAGTAATGATGTCTTTCAGCTTGTCGTTTTCAGAGAAAGACAGACTCTGCGGCTGCATGCTGCACATTAAACAGTCCTCCTGCACACAACATTAACCCATTACATCCTGAGGCTGATTTTTAAAAATCTGCTTATCGTTCCATGAAGGCTACTTTAGGAGATAGATTAACTGTTCTAGTTCAAGGGTGGTGCCAGAATAGCTTGAGGCGCCAAGCTATTCTGGCACCACCCTTGAACTATCAATCAAATTTATTTCAAGCAATGGGTGTATCAGGATGAAAAGGGTTAAAGCAAACACTTGGTGGGCTCTTTAACCCCTCCACTGCTACTGGACACATACTGTGTTTTTTTAATAATTGTAATTCAAAGATTCCCCTCCGGCATAGGACCATGGATACAAAGTGGTAGCAGCAAGAGGCACAGATCCCCATGAGCCCCCACAATTGTGGGGGCTTCTGAGGATCTATGTCTCTTGCAGTTGGATCTTGTTCACTTTTCTCTGCCGGGAAGGGGTTAATACTTGAAAAATGTATTTTTCTTTAAAATGAATGTTTTTCGAAAAATACTTACCGATGGCATTACTGTATGGAATATACCCCTTTACTTACCCGACTTCAGCCTAAGCACCCTTGTGTATACCTACCCAACAAGGGGTGTAAGAGAGAGAGAGTTGTAACCAAGTGACCAGGTAGTCCCTCCATCCGGTCATGTGCTGTACCTTCCCGCCAGTCGTACACTTTGTGAAGAGGCGGCAAGCGGGGTAGGTGGGAGGGACCTCCGAGTAATGCCATCGGTAAGTATTTTTCAAAAAAATTCATTTTAAAGAAAAATACATTTGTTTCCTCAAAATCCATTACTGATGGCATTACTGTATGGAAAGAATGGCGAAAAGGAGGAGGGTGCCGCCCCAATACCCATCACGGCTGTAAGCTGAGCATCGAGGAGCAACCTCCCAATGATTTCAGCGAAGGGTTACCTTAAGGTGCCAGCAGCGCACGGATGGAGTGTTGCGCTGCCGAGAGATCTTCCACGAGTGCCAGGTTGTCCCGCTGGCCGGAGAGATCCCGGAGATAGAAGCGGGCGAAGGTGGACTCTGATCTCCAACCGACCGCCGCGACAATGTCTCTGACTGCACAGTTGTGGTGGAACGTGACACTGGCGGCAACCGCTCTAACTTCATGAGCCCGTATCCGCAAAGTCTTGGCCACCTGTGGGGACAGATCATTGTAAGCGGAATGAATAATGCAATGCAACCAAGACGATATCGTCTGGGCAAAAATATTGGCCCGGCCTGGGGCCAAAGGCAGGAAGAGGCGGGAGCGACCTCTTCTCCAGGGCTTCACCCTGTGCAGGTAGACTTTTAGCGCTCGGACCGGGACCTGCAGTTGTGATGTCTGGGACCGGTCAAATCCTGTAAGTGGCCAAAGACTCCATGCCTGGGGTGCGGCCGAGGGGAGTCTGTTCTTGGCCAAGAAAGAGGGGTTGGTCAGAAGCTGAACCGAACCGTCTGTCCTGAACTGCAAGCAGGCCGGGTCAACAGACAGAGCATGCAGCTCGCTGACTCTGGCAGCTGTGGCAAGGGCCAGAAGAAAGCGACTGGAGTTTAGCCAAGTCAGGACCCAAGGAAGATCCCAGCATGGAACGAGTGACTGGGCCGTTGGAGGTCGAAATGGGACATCAAGTCTGAGAGGTCTTTACACGCTCCAGGGTCCGGACGGCCTAAGTGACGATAGGTGTCTGCCACCATGGCGAGATAACAGCGAATGGTAATCGGCGCCAAGTTCTGTTCATAAAACGGCCACAAGAAGAACTCGGCGAGCTGCGGAGTAGTCAGTGCCGAGGGGCCCAGATGTCTGGTCTCGCACCAGGCCCGAAGGACGCTCCATTTCCCTTCGTACACGCAGAGGGTGGACTCTCTGCGGGCTGAAGCGATCACCTCCACCACAGCATCTGAGAAACCTCGGGTTGTGAGGGCCTGCCTGACAACCGCCAGGCGTGAAGCAGCAGTCTCTCTGGACAGGGGTGGAAGAGGTTCTGTCGAGGTTGCTTCAGCATCGTCCGAGTCGTGGGAAGCCGAAGAGGTGGTTCAGTGGTGAGACTCAGAAGGTCAGTCGTCCACGTCCTGTTCCAACTGAATGGAACGACGAGCAGTAGGACCGTGTTGCATCCCTGAAGCTTGAGTAGAATCTTGGGTACAAGAACTGAGGGAGGCTACGAGGCCCTCCCAGCCAAATGACAACGCATCCACTGCCCAGGCGAGAGGGTCTGGAATAGGGGAGACAAAGAGCGGGAGCTGCTTGTTCCATCTGGTCGCGAATAAGTCGATCATGGGGGTCTGCCAGTGAGTGCAGATCATGCGGAAGATGTCCAGCCACAGAGACTACTCGGTGTGGAGAAGTTGTCCTCGTCTCGAGAGGGAGTCCATGAGAACGTTCTTGTGTCCCGGGATGTGATGCGCTCGGAGTGACATGCCGCGATCTCTGCACCAGAGCAAGATCTGGTAGAGCAGCATGCAGAGGGTCGGTGACCGAGTGCCACCTTGCTTCTGGATGTAGGCCACGACCGTCGCGTTGTCAGATAAGATCAGGACCTCCTGTTCCCGAAGCCATGGATGAGGGCTAACCACACCACTTTCAACTCCAACCAGTTGATATGTCAGTCTCGAAGGTCCGCCATCCACAGGCTGAATTCCAGCAGCAAATGGGCCCCCCAGCCCTGGCGACTCGCATCGGAACAGATGGAGAAGGCTGGGGGAGGGGTAGAGAGAGGGACTCCCGTCGCCAACCAGGAACGGTTAACCAACGGAGTAGGTGAGGTCAGATCATTAACGAGACCGGAACCAGGGCTGAGAGATCTCCTGAAGACGGCCGCCAGTGGAGCAGGAGACAAAGCTGTAGCGGTCGAGCGTAAAGCCTGCCCAGCGGTAACAAGTCCGCCGCGGCACTGATGAGGCCTAGAAACTGGAGCCAAGTCCGGGCCGGAAGCGTCTCCGCAAAGTAAACTTGCTGTGCCATACTTACTTACTTACGCCTGTCACCCCTACCCGGGTATAGGCCGTCGACGAGAGACCTCCAGCAACTCCTGTCCTGTGCTTCTCCTTCGATTCTGCTCCAGGTGGTTCCCAGTCTCTTGATGTCTGCTTGGAGGTCTCGACGCCAGGAGTTTCTCGGCCTACCTCTTTTCCTCTTTCCCTGGGGGTTCCATGACAATGCCTGCCTAGTGATACTGGAAGCTGGCTTTCTCAGACTGTGACCGATCCATCCCCATCTTCTTCGCCCAATTTCATTCTCTGCTGTTATCTGCTCTGTTCTCTCCCAGAGTCTGACGTTGCTGATCTTCTCTGGCCAGTGGATTTTCAAAATTCTTCTAAGGCAACTGTTCATGAAGGTCTGTACTCTGTTGACTGTGGTTTTTGTCAATCTCCATGTCTCTGCTCCATATAGGAGAACTGCTTTTACATTGGAGTTGAAAATCCGGACTTTGGTGTGTTGTGACAGCTCTCTGGAACTCCACACTTTTTTCAACTGGAGAAAGGCTGCTCTGGCTTTACCGATTCGTGCTCTGACATCTGCATCAGTGCCGCCTTTTTTGTCTATGATGCTCCCGAGATAGGTGAAGGACTCCACCTCCTCCAACGGGGTGCCAGCAAGCAAGACTGGTTCTTCCCTGGTTGCGTTCAACCTCATTGTCTTTGTTTTCTGTTTGTGAATGGTGAGGCCCACTTGGGACGAGATGTCAGCAAGCCTCGTAGTCTTGTCCTGCATTTGTTGATGAGTGTGGGACAGTAATGCCAAGTCGTCTGCAAAATCGAGGTCGTCAAGCTGTGTCCACAGTGTCCACTGTATTCCACTTCGTCTGTGCTCTGTGGTCATCTTCATGACCCAGTCTATGGCCAGTAGGAAGAGGAACGGAGACAGCAGACACCCCTGCCTGACACCAGTTCTGACCTGGAGCTCTCTGGTGAACTGCCCTTCGTGGATCACGCGACATGTCATGCCATCATAGCTGCTCTTGATCAGGCGGACGAGCTTTGTGGGTACACCGTAGTGTCGTAGGAGTTTCCACAGAGTCTCTCGGTCCACGCTGTCAAATGCTTTCTCATAATCCACAAAGTTGACGTACAGCGGGGAGCTCCACTCCAGAGACTGTTCCACGATGATGCGGAGAGTGGCGATCTGGTCTGTACATGATCGGTTCTTCCTGAATCCTGCTTGCTGGTCTCTCAGCTGGGGGTCAACGGAGCTCTTTATTCTCTCTAGGATGATCCTGTTGAAGACCTTTCCTGGTACTGACAGCAAGGTGATTCCTCTGTAGTTGTTGCTGTGCCATGGCCGACAGTTTTAAAATTTGAGGCTCCGGGAGACAAACTCTGTTGAGGTCGGTCAAGAACTCCATTCCCAAGTGGATGAAGTGACGCGAAGGGACCAGGTCTGACTTGCCGTCGTTGAGGAAGAATCTGAGACGTCGAAGTAGAGCTAGAAGCGCATCTCTGTCTACCGCCAGCGCGACCGAGACCTGGTTCTTGAGGAGCAGATCGTCGAGGTAGTTGGACGTCGGGCTCGAAGAATCCCGCCTGGCCTTTGTGACAACCGCACCCATAATCCGAGTATAAACCGACAGGCTGAGGTTGAGACTGAAGAGGAGAGCCCGAAATTGGTAGACGACGCCAGCGAAGGCAAAGCGAAGGTAACGACGTGAAGTGGGGTGCATGGTAACATGAAAGTAAGCGTCGGAGAGGTTGAGGCTGACCGCAAAGTCCAACGGCTGTACTGACGCCCGCAGGGCTCTTGCTGTTTCCATCCGAAAAGAGGGTGTGAGGATGAATTTGTTCAGGGCGGAGAGATCTATGATCGGGTGCCACTTGCCGCCGGGCTTTGGGACGACGAAAAACCGGCTGTAGAACGCTGGTGAGTCGTGGCGATCCACCACTTTTGTGGCTGCCTTCCGAAGAAGGGTTGCGATTTCCTCTTGAAGCGCGTCCGCCTTGTCTCGTTCAGAAGGTAATAATAATAATAATAATAATAATAATAAGCGCATTAAATAGGCGCTTTATCCCAATTGAAAATCGGCTCAAAGCGCCGCCGCAAACTGAACCAAACAAGCACGCTCACGTGAAACACGCGCATTCACTCACACACTGTACATAAACACAGAACATTCACGTGGTGCTAAGGGCAAGCTCAAGCGAGCTACTGTAGTTTTTGGAAATTCAAAGTCGTTTGTATTTGAAATTTGAAATTTGATTAAGTGGGCTGAAACTGATACCAAAGTGGAGGGGGAGGAAGAGCCGGAGTACCCGGAGAAAGAACCCCCGACGGTCCGCCCGAATTAACGGTGACACTTACTAGAGGAGAAAAATCCGACGCCGGAACCTGTAATCGAACCTCGCACCTTTAGCTTTGGTGGCAGGCGCCTTAGCCACTGCGCCACGGACCGCCCCTACGTCTGTCCACAGTGGCGAACGTCACAACAGAGGGGGACTCACAAACGAAATCTGAAGCCCCTCCGAGACCGTGGCAAGAATCCAAGGGTCCTCCGGCAACAGCGAACGCCACGCGTTGCTGTGCAACGAAAGCCTCCCACCGACTGGAGGCCCTGGAGGGGTCGGCGGGGGCGGCATCAGATAGAAGTCACTGGGCCCTCCCGGGGGCCGCTGCCTGGGAGGGACGGGCTCTACCTGCGGGAGCCCATGGTCTGGAACGGGGAGGAAATCTGACAAAAAGTCGGGAAGAAGGTCTGAAGTTCCGCAGTGTGCGCTCCCTGTCCCCGCGCTGGGCCGGGGGCCTCGAGGGGGTCCGATCTAGGGGCACTGGGCCAAAGGTCCTTAGTTGAATCTCGAACCTCCTGCCAAGTAGGACCAAAGAGGAGGGAACCCCCAAGGGGGGCACGGCGCAGCTGAGCCACGGAGGTCGCAGGGATGCCCGGACAGCCCTTCAGCACGGCATCCCGTCTCATGAGGTCGCAATTCGCCGCGGCCGCCAAAGAATTCGTCGCAACGTGGTGAACTGCGTGATTCGCTGTGATGGCGATGGAGTGAATGTCACGAAGACGAGACTCATCTGGCTGCGCCCAAAATTCCTCTATAACTCTCACCACTGCCTGAGTTGCCAAGTCCAAGAAACCTGCACAGGCCAGAGAATTACGTGCCAGGGTAGCAGTGTGCTCCAGTCCGGGAGGAAAAAACCGACGGGCAGGAACCTTGCCTCCGGCCTGCAACTGAGCCTCCGGGTCCACTGCTGGAAGGGGGCAGGCCAAAGCTTGAGAATGTCCCACATACCACGGCCATGCAAGACGGTTCGGACTCTACCGGCCATCACTGTAAGAGGGCGAAACGGTACCGAGTTCATCAAGCGCCGAGAAGAGGGCCCCACTATCTCCGAAGTCGCCCGCCGGCGCGGAGATTTGAGGGGGGGAGGAGGCTACTGGAATGACAATGCTACGCACTGACCTGTCTTGCTCTATCGGCGTGGTAGCTTCCGAAGCAGGGTGGCGACGCTGATAGAATTCCCACAGCTGCGACCACTTGCGTTCTTTCCAAGTCGCACAAACGGCGCAGGAACGGGCAGAGGAGCAGCCGGAACAAGGAAGACACAGCTTCCACTGAAAACCCTTGCCATTTTGAAACAACATGTGGGCCGTACACGAAAAGGCCCATGAACAGTACTCACGACCGGTCGAGGGCAAAGCCCGCAAACTAATGAAAAATTCCAAAGGAGGTGCCGATGAGAAAGTAAACGGTCCGTTTACTCGTAGGCGTAACCCGAGGCTTTACCTCGTCATCCTTTTATAAGCCACTAAGCTGAAGAGAGAAGAGAAGCCGGTGACCATCCACGTGGAAGCAAAGGGTACGACTGGCGGGAAGGTACGGCGCATGACCGGATGGAGGGAGGGGAGACTACCCGGTCACTTGGTTACAACTATCTCTCTCTTACACCCCTTGTTGGGTAGGTATACACAAGGGTGCTTAGGCTGAAATCAGGTAAGATACAGTAATGCTATTGGCAATGGATTTTGAGGAAACAAACCAACAAAAGGAGGTTTCACGTTTCTCTGAGAATGAACACAGAAAAGGCAATGCACATGAAAGCAAGAATTCTCACTCTCTTTTGCGCCTCAAATGTGTATGTATACACGCCCTCCGTGTCATTGAAATTCATGTAGTTGTTCAGCGGCTGGCAGCAACTGAAGGACAGATAAACGCACCCAGTAACACTTTACGCCTGTTAACCAAGTGAGCAAAAGGTCCTCAGGACAACACTGCCTATGGATGGCCAACACACAGCTGTGTGCAGGCCAACTGTGGCTGATGTATACTGCCGTGGCATCATAATGGTCAGTGTGTTGATATTCTACAAATGACAACATATTAACATATACACTGCACACACGATCATAGTCACATCTCTCCCTCCACACACATACGCACACACACACCACACACATATACATGCACGTGAACATGCACACACACACACGCGCACAAACCAGCATCTTACACTGTGAATCCCTTGAAATATCAAACTACATTTGTACCATGGCAGCTACAAACACTTCGAGGTGTGGGTGTCAACTGTCTATAAATATGAATTTAGAGAACAAATTTCTTCCAAATATTTGGCACAAATGCCATTAGGCATAAACCATACACGCACCTGGTAGCTAGCTTGAAAACTTCTGTTGCACAGGCAGCTGATGAAAAAAAAAGAAAGGTATTAGTACAGTATGAATCACTTCCTGAGCTGGTAAATGCCACAGCCTAAAAGCTCATTCTCTCCAGGCAAAGAGGAGTAAAACGGTGTTACCTGCTATGACAGCATTTGTTGAGGCAACAGCTGGGATGATCCTTTTCACAACACCTTGCGTGAGTCTGTAGGTGATGCCAGAAATGTTGTATTCATCAGCACGCTCCTGCGCCTTCTGCAGTATCCAGCCAATGTGTTTAGGGTCATCACCATCAATACCAACCCCCGCTATAAAAACAGACATAATGTAACACATGTATTATTACAAGAAAGGCAAAGCCCTTAACTCAATCGAGACGTGCTGCCTCTGGATACACGGCATAAGCCGCGTATCCGGAGGCGGCACGTTTCGAATGAGTTAAGGCTCTCTTGTGGGACCAATCCACATGATAAGTGTGATCTTGACCTTCCCAACAAGTCACTGAAATGAGCAAGTGTTCAAGTGTCAAAACATAAGCAAAAGGGTTGAATTCTGTATGCATTTTCCACAAATTTGTCAACCCTCCATGACCCTTGACCATTGTGAAGGGTTGACTAAATCAGTATGAACAGAAAGGTGTTATCATCAGCTACCTATATGCCATATCTGATTGAAAAGGTTGCAATCTATCTGCTTTACTATAATGTAGTCTATAAACAACTCATACATTTGTATTTGTATTTAAATTTTAGCGCCACGGGTGCTTTTCCCAAATTTTTGGAAGCGTTGTTGAATGACTATGTACCAGTTGCAGGAGGTGGATCGATCATGATAATTCAAGGGTAGGGCCAGATGAGCTTGGCGCTGGAAGGTCTCAACCTCATCTGGCACTACCCTTGAATTATCATGATCAATCCATCTCCTGCTGCAGGGTCCTGGGGCTAAATGGGTTAATATGTTAATTGGTGACAGTCACTCATCTACTGTATTGTTTATATAATTTTGAACTATGCAGCCATTCTTGCATGTCAGGTATATCATCATATTGGCCTTATTATACTGGCTATTCAAAATGACAAATACTTAACACATACACTAAACTAGTTTTTATAGTTACATAGCAGGTACTACTATCCCTATCTAATCTTACCTTACGCTGGGTACACAAGACATCTGGTGGTTGTGGAAAACTCACACTTACCTCCAAATGGTTCCTCTTTTGGCCACAGCAGAATACGGACATACTCTATGCAGTGTTCTGGCAAGCGAGGCGTGTGGGCCAATGTGCAAAGTGGAAAGTTGATCTGCAACCACAGAAAATTCACCATTTTGTTTTCTCATCCATGATGTCTCATTATCTCAAAATCATTCTCTGACTACAGCCTGTACAGGTCAGTATCAGTATTTTGCTCTCCCACACTACCATGGTATCTGATAAAACGTGCAATAGTTTCTGAGTGGCCTCACAAACATGTGGTTATGAAACTACAAAGGGTAGCATTTGCAGACAAGTCTGCTGAAAATTGGTGAAATATATATAAAAATATTAAAAAAAAACAAACAGAAAAAACGCACTGCCCAAGCATATCTTCCTTTAGGGGATGGCAATGCAAATTTCCACACGCACGACAGTTATGTTTTAAAAAACCAGTGTGAATGAGAGCTGGTGGGACTTCACAACATTGTCAGAATCCCCTCATAAATGCAGTCAAGAATACTGTAAATGATACCAGTTGCTGCATGCACATGGTGGCTAAAGAAGAAACAAAAACAAGTCCTACCTGAGGCGGGTAGAGGTCTAGTGTACACTCGATACAAGCTGTGATTCCGGGCAGTATAACACGCGCATTTCCCTTGAACCCCTCTGTCCCTCCATCCACAATGGGCACAATACTGGACTGGTCCAGTTCCCCATCCTCATAGTTCAGTAAACTCACCTGAAAATGACCACATGAACAGTTTAACCCCTTCCGCGCCAAGAAAAATTAAACACCACGCAACTGCAAGAGGTATAGATCTTCATGAGCCCCCGTAGTTGCAGGGGCTCATGAGGATCTATACCTCTTGCCTACACCAATTTGAATCTGTTTCTAGAACAGCTAGGGCTTTTTGGCGCTGAACTGATGAAGATTGCAGAAATACAATCAGCGTCAGCTGAGCTGGCACTCAACGGGATAATGATTTACATTATGGTTTCAGTTTTCATAAAACACATTTTGAGCAGACACCAGTTTTGCAAGAAAAAGTAGTCTAAGTATAACCCATTAGCCCCAACGCCCTACAGCAGGAGATGGATTGACCATGATAATTCAAGTGTAGCACCAGATTAGCATGGCACCATCAGGTGCCAAGCTAATCTGGCACTACCCTTGATTTATCATGGTTGATCAATCTCCTGCAACTGGTCTCGTCCCTTACGAGGATCCCAACTCGGAAGAGAGCGGGGCCCACTGTGTTGCTGCATTAACGCTCGTTCCATAATCCAACAGGCTGAGGTCAAGTGTCGAAAGTGAGGGCAATTCCGTCCTGCCGCTGCCATCTCTGTGATGCCGGCGCCGGTGTCGAGGCTGTCGTTTTCCTGAGGAAATCGGCCCTTAAAGCCTCCTGGTCTGAAGAACGGCCGCTCTTGCCGGGCGCCTCTGATGCTCGGCGTCACCGAGAGATCCCACGCTGCGCCGTACCTGCGCTTGTCCGCTGGTCGGAGAGGCGAAGAAGGAAGAAGGAGTTCCCAGGCAATAGGTATCTGTAGCGCCCTTCTTCCCGCTGCTCACGGCTTTACCAGCCAGTGCTGGCGCCTAGCACTTAGTTCACTTCCAGCTGCCAGAGAGATAAGGCGCCGCGAGGTCACATTCCACTCTCGCCCGCTCATTCTATTTATATCACACTTGGTACACGGCTCTACAGTGTGACCGGCGCTCTGCCGCTATAACAACTACCTACTGGTTTGTATTCATAACACATCTCTGCCTAAAGTGACTGTTGTGGAAGCAACATCGTTCAAAAGTTGAAATTCTCACCTACACACAGATACCAAACATGACAACATTACGACTTACACTAGTGTAGCAGGTTATGATGAAAATAAAGGGAACGCGAATTTGTTGATGTATGATATCGGTGTTTGTTGTGAAATTGACAAAGTTCCCACAGCCATAACACAAAGACGTAACTTTTCCCAACGAAACACACTTGCATGCATAAGGGTCAGCATGCCTACAGTAAGTATCACTTACCGGATTTTCGTTCCATGGTGGGGGACGGAAGCAGGAGGGTGGTTAATGAGGTCACTGACAGGTCGCGTGTTGTGCGGTACACGGTGTGACCGGCGCTCTGCCGTTACCTACTGGTTTCTATTCATAACACATCTCTGCCTAAAGTGACTGTTGTGGAAGCAACATCGTTCAAAAGTTGAAATTCTCACCTACACACTGATACCAAACATGACAACATTACGACTTACACTTGTGTAGCAGGTTATGGTAAAAATAAAGGGAACGCAAATTTGTTGATGTCGGTGCTTGTTGTGAAATTGACAAAGTTCCCACAGCCATAACACGAAGACGTAACTTTTCCCAACGAAACACACTTGCATGCATAAGGGTCAGCATGCCTACAGTAAGTATCACTTACCGGATTTTCGTTCCATGGTGGGGGACGGAAGCAGGAGGGTGGTTAATGAGGTCACTGACAGGTCGCGTGTTCTGGCATTTCTAGCCCGCAGCCGTTTCGGTACTCCACAGACTGCTATTGCCATCCCGAAATACGATCAGTCCATAACAGGTCACAATATTCAACAGTGTTTTTAAACATACCTTGAGGTTTAACAGATTTTCTGACGCACTAGACATAAGAACCGAATACCGAGTTTCTGTTCACAGATACACAACTCCGGCGCCGTCTATGCGAGAATTTTTTTCTGACTACTGGAGGAATGACGGAGTGGAGGGCGGGTGACACGAGTGTCATGTGCTCGGTCATGAGCAGTCTGAGTTTTTCCTCCTCTGTCTGCAAGCCATATGTCCTGCTCTTTAGAATGTTAATGGTAGTGTGACTCTCTTCACCTCCCTGCTCACCATGAAGCGCCAAACCAAATCCCCACTTTGTCATAAATTCAATGCAGTGACATTCCAGGATGTGTTGTTTCGGAATGATGCTACTGGCTGGAAAAGTACTTCGAAAAAAACGCATGTAGTTTGCAATCTTGTCATTGATGTCTTGCATTGATTCATTTCTGCTCTTCACCGGCAGTTTGTGAGAAACATTAGTGTGGACTTGTGAGTACAGGTCGTTCAGAATTCGGAACTTTAAGGATATGTCATGCGCTGCTGCATGAAGTTTAGGATCATCTGTCAGCTTCATGGTATTGCTGATAACACTGTCACCAACATCAGTCAACACATCATACAAGTAACGGTGGCAGTGGTTGCCAACAAACGAACGGCCATGGTATGCTTGCATGAATATCTTATTCCTCTTTAGTGCTTCGTCAAGGCCAGAAGTGACAGGCCCGTACAGAAATGGCAACTTTGTCTCTTCTCTCAGAGCTTCTATTTTGTCCTCGAATTCTGCTACCCGCTGCATCTTCTGCTCACGTCGTTCATCAAAATGCTTTGCACTCTCATTGTGTCTCTTGTCACTCAACACTGCAATACCCTCAGTCAGCTGTTTTCTTTTTTCCAGTTCTTTGATGACTCTTACTTCTGAAATGTACTTTTCAAAAGGTGTGTTTTCATCATGTGCCTCCTTTCCCTCAGCCAGTCTTTCAGCAATGGCTTTATCAAGTTCGTGGCATTCTTGCTCAAGGAGGGAATGATGTTTTTTTTTACTATACCTAACAGAAGATGGAGGTATGGTGGTGCCGTTTGCGAAATCTCAACATCAAAGATTGGTTCATGTACAACATTGTTGTAACCCTTGGCATTCTTTTTGTCTCCTCCTGCACGAATGTATCGCCTGTAATCCCTCTTGATGTTGTTCAGAGTTCTTTTTTTCACTTGTACTCGCTCATGTGAAGCTCTTTGTAGCTGACTTTTCGAAGCTGTGCACCAGAGACGAGGGTGGACCCCTTGTGCTCCTGAGAGACCAAAAAGTTTGAGGAGAAAATCATAATCTCCAAACAGAAATACACGCATCTGTTTTTCTTTCCATTTCATGGTTTGGAGAACAGACACCTGCTCTTTAAACGGCTGCAAAATTGTTTGAAGATTTTCATGACTGTCTTTACAGTTAGCCATACACACCAAAAACGTATTGTGTTTAGAGTTAAGGTTTTGGAGATTAGCAACTTGAGGCATTGTTTTATAACTGTTACCGCCATGATCTCCTCCTAGTTTTATCCAAATTTCATCTTTTGGTATTTGTTCATGCCATTCAAGAAGATTTGCAGCTTCATACTTGTCAAGCAGTTCAGGAACAAAATGTGTGAGATCTTCTATGTATGCGACAGGCGTTTTCTGGCTTTCCTTCTTGTTCGTGACTTTGTTTTCAAAGGTCAGATTCTTTTGTTCAATGGTCACTCTGCCACAGAGTGCTTCCTTTTGGGCCTGCCTTTCTTTTCTTTCACTTTCAAGGTTGACGCCAATACTTCTCATGAAGCGTTTGTATGTTCTGTACTTGGACCAGCTTAATCCTAGATTGGTTCTCAGCGCAATACCCTGTTTTCTACAGACATACACGGATCGCCTATGGCCTGCTCTGTCTAATATTGCAGTCATTTTTTTATTTCTTTCTCGTCTTAACTCGTCAGCTATTTGTTCAGCTTCGTCCACCTCTGATCCACCAGATATATTCGCTCTAACATGGGCTAGCACCTTCGACCTTCTTTGTATTACGGCCGATGATGCCACTGTTGTTGGTTTGGGTATAATGTGCATAAAATACAAAGGCTGTCCTCCAGTCTTGCAACGAATTGTGGCATCAGCTGATTCATTAAGCATTGTGCGGTTTAGTGCCGTCTGATATTTTTCTTCCTCCTTTGTCAGTAGCATCTGCAGTTCCTGGATAGGTCGAAGGCTGGGTCGTTTGATATGTGGAGATGTGGCTATATCGACACCCGTTTTTTCAATGGGTGAAATGGCTATTTCATGCGTCCGCTTTGCTGGTGGAGATGGGGTCCACACTCTTTGTAACGGCGACGTTTGAGCATCGACTGTGCATGGCGTTTTACGGGAAGTAGACGTCGGCGGAATGAAAACTTGTATACCACTATCACCTTCATTAGTGCTGTTATTAGTGTCAGTGTTATGAGTGTCACATTCCGCGGATTGAAACGATCGTTTCTTTCCATGCCGCAAACCCCGCTTTGCTGGTCGTCCTCCTTTACCTAGCTGCATGAAGTGAACACACGCGACACATTCTTCAACACTCGTATTTGGATCGAACATGGTCCAAATGTGTTGTGATGAGGCAATATCAGACGCCGCATTTCGCGTTGTCTCCTCGGACACGCGTGTTTCAGTCGAGTCTATCGGTTTCATCCGACTATAGCAACTCCTACACATTGTTTTTGAGTGCATCATGTCTTTGTCTTCCTGGATATTAATTCCATAACACTTGTGGAGTAAGTGTTCATAATTGATACACAGAAATGACTTTTTATCACTGTGTTTCTTTTGTGATCTCTCGCCACATATTCTGCACAATGCATTTACTCTCATTGCATGGAACACACCTGTGTGTACACAGACTGTACGCATTTCATCAGACTCCATCATGATCAAAAGTTAAATCAAAAGTACATTTACAAGGTTGACTGTTAGTGTTACACTATTTCTCAAGAAAGAAACGTGGCTATCTCCTCCAATAGTATCCATGTAACTAAGCCCTCTCTTTCCCCAATTCCGGGAGTGTACACTAAGGCGGATGTCTGGAAATTGTCTGTCGACACCTGTCAGTGACCTCATTAATTACCCTCCTGCTTCCATCCCCCACCATGGAACGAAAATCCGGTAAGTGATACTTACTGTAGGCATGCTGACCCTTATGCATGCAAGTGTGTATCGTTGGGAAAAGTTACGTCTTTGTGTTATGGCTGTGGGAACTTTGTCAATTTTACAACAAACACCGACATCATAAATCAACAAATTTGCGTTCCCTTTATTTTCATCATAACCTGCTACACAAGTGCAAGTCGTAATGTTGTCATGTTTGGTATCAGTGTGTAGGTGAGAATTTCAACTTTTGAACGATGTTGCTTCCACAACAGTCACTTTAGGCAGAGATGTGTTATGAATAGAAACCAGTAGGTAGCGGCAGAGCGCCGGTCACACCGTGTACCGCACAACACGCGACCTGTCAGTGACCTCATTAACCACCCTCCTGCTTCCGTCCCCCACCATGGAACGAAAATCCGGTAAGTGATACTTACTGTAGGCATGCTGACCCTTATGCATGCAAGTGTGTTTCGTTGGGAAAAGTTACGTCTTCGTGTTATGGCTGTGGGAACTTTGTCAATTTCACAACAAACACCGATATCATACAGCAACAAATTCGCGTTCCCTTTATTTTCATCATAACCTGCTACACAAGTGTAAGTCGTAATGTTGTCATGTTTGGTATCTGTGTGTAGGTGAGAATTTCAACTTTTGAACGATGTTGCTTCCACAACAGTCACTTTAGGCAGAGATGTGTTATGAATACAAACCAGTAGGTAGTTGTTATAGCGGCAGAGCGCCGGTCACACTGTAGAGCCGTGTACCAAGTGTGATATAAATAGAATGAGCGGGCGAGAGTGGAATGTGACCTCGCGGCGCCTTATCTCTCTGGCAGCTGGAAGCGAACTAAGTGTCAGCTATGGAAAAGGCGTGTGCTGCGGTCGCCCGACCAAACATGTAGGTTTCTTCCCCGCGTAATGCAGGTCCATGGTCACTGTGAGTTCCTCTCTGCCTCCAAGGGTGGAGTGTGGGTGTGTGGTTGCACCACCTCTCGTCGACTGCTGACCGAGTTAGTTCTTCCCAAAAGGGCTTCGGTCATGGGGGATCCGCCCTGTGCATTAGATCTCGTCTGTGGTTCCACTCTTCGACTCGGGGACCCTAAAGCCTGTGTCATCTCCATGTGCCTCTGGCGTGGAGGAGGTGTCCTGGTGGTTCACTCGCGACGGGAATGCATCTCCCGTCGGCTGGCTCTAATGACCGAATGTCCGACCTCCTATGGACAGCTTCGGCCAACCAAATTTTGTCTTTACTTCCCTTTCTCGTCTCGGACGTTCCCTCAAATCCGGGTCCTCAAAGCGGAGGGGTGGAGGTGTAGAGTTCACCTGTGTCTCTCATTCCTGTCCCTGTCTGAGAGGTGCGTTGTAGACGTGGCCCGGTGACAGTGCTGGTCCGGCCTAAGGCTGGCGGGCACTCTCCTCTCAGAAGGGGGGGGGGGGGGGGGGGTCCCCCGCTTGGGCTCTCTCTCTCCGTCTTTCACCTGTGTTGTGAAAATCTCGCCCAATCTCTCTACTACGGGGGGGACCGAGCTCCAATGCCAACACGTACCTACGGGACGTACCCCATCATTGGCGGTCGAGCATGCGGGGCCTCTACGAGACGGGGTGGAGCTCTTGGTGCCCGGGCTTGGACGGGGAGCAAGCCCTGATCCGAATGTTAGGCTCAATCATCCGCTGAAGGCGGGAATTTCCGAGGCACCGGAGGGGAAAGAAGACCCCTTTTATTCTCAATTCTGTATGATTCTGCCTTCCTGTAACGCCTTCCTCAACTTCAGCTGTGAGATCGGTGCCGGTCACTCCTCCGGTAAACGCCCACAGCTGTGACCATCTTTTTTCCTCCCAAGTCCCACATCAACGGCGCGTCCGGCCGGAGGAGCCGCCCTAACAGGGTAGGCAGACCCATGGCCCTCGCTCGGTCATTAGAAGGCGCACACTTGTTGCATGTCCGTACCTGAGTACTGTAACAAAGGACAGAACAAAAAACAACGGGACGGTCCGTGGCGCAGTGGTTAAGGCGCCTGCCACCAATGCTAAAGGTGCGCTCTAGTATCAATTTCAAATATAAAACAATTTGAACTTCCAAAAACTTCAGTAGCTCGCTTGAGCTTGCCCTTAGCACCACGTGAATGCTCAGTATGTACAGTGTATAAATGAATGCCGTGATCACGTGAGCGTGCTTGACGGGTTCAGTTCGCAGCGGCGCTTTGAGCCGATTTCAATTGGGTAAAGCGCCTATCTAATGCGCTAATTCATTGATTTATTTAACTAAACCAAGTGAAAGCGGGGAACCTCCAAGAAGAACCGCGCTTGCTGAACATCACGGCCCGGTCACCGCCGCTGCCCGGTCGAAACCGGTTAGAGGCAGTCACCGCTACTTTACCTCACCATTGCCAACCGGTAATTCCACAGAAAACCAACACCACGTAATCCATAGACCACATAGGTAACCCAAAGACAACACAAAGCACATAATCCACCGTCCACGAAGTCCCAACACATAAATCCAAAAGTCCACAGTACACAACGGTAATCCACCTAACTCAAGCCGGAGCACGAAGTGCACACGGCCTGTCCTGAGCAGCTAAGCGAAGAGACTGGCGGGAAACGGTGAGCGCGCCACCGGATAGGAAGGAGGGGAGGCCACCCCGGGTGTCCTGGTAACGACACCCCTAGTGATTGCCTCCACTGTGGTAATGTACACAACAAGTTTTTTGGGCTAAAATTGTTAAGCTAAGCGAAGTATTCCTAGTAGTAATGCCGTCGGTAATGATTTTGAGAAAATAAAGTATAAGTATAACCCATTTAGCCCCAACGCCCTACAGCAGGAGATGGATTGACTATGATAATTCAAGTGTAGCGCCAGATTAGCATGGCACCATCAGGTGCCAAGCTAATCTGGCACTACCTTTGATTTATCATGGTTGATCAATCTCCTGCAACTGGTACAAAGTCATTAGATGACACCTCCAAAATTTGAGAAATGCGACCTTGGGGTTAAATGGGTTAAAGACAGGTGCTCTCTCTAGAGAAGTCTGGAAGGGCAAAAGTGTCACCTGTCACTGAAGACCATCATTCAGCTTAGGGCTCTCATAAGGATTATGATGCATGTCTTTAATCCATTTAACTCCACGGCCACATTTCCGAAATTTTGAAGGTGGTACCAAACTACTATGTACCAGTTACAGGAGATGGATCGACTATGATAATGCAAGGGTAGTGCCAGATTAGCTTGGTGCCTGAAAGGGCACCAAGCTAATCTGGCACTACCCTTGCATTATCAGGATCAATCCATCTCTTGCTGTAGCGTGTCGGGGCTAATGGGTTAAAAGTTTACCTTCTTTCACTATCAGAGTCTTGCAAATGACACATTCACCCCTAAGACATCACAGCAGGAGATGAGCCAGTCATGACAGTTTAAGAACAGTGCCAGATTATTCTGGCACCTCAGAATGCCCACTGAATAACGTTCCACTCACCATCATACTGTTAATCCAACGCCGGGCAACAATAGAGTCCAGTCCACACACCACAACATGAAACCCTGCAATCATACAGGAACCATGGGAAAAAGTTCTAAAATGTGCTACTCTTCACACTGGTGATTCCTGTGTGCCCAGTTTAGGCGAAATACTGTTAAACATCACAAATGGCAGCGACAGCACAATACAAGTTTGTTACCATGGTTACTATCTCACTCATACAGCGGACATTACCTCAGGTTTTCTGTCAGGATTTAAAATTTTCCGTCAATGGGAAAAAAATCCGTCCCAGGTGCTCTACAGCCCATCGCATACTTGAAACACAGCAGGGATAAGTTAATGTTTTCTCTTGATAAATCCATCCTGGGGATGAACAGCCTTTCATTTTCTCAGTCCCTGTCAAAATGTGTCTGTCAAATACAGAAAATTTACTGTTAACGGAAAGCCTGTACCTCATCAGTACAGTTGCTTTTCTGAACAAGTATCTTACTGAACAGCCAAAGTTTTTCACATGATGATTAAGAACACAGATTTCTGCTACAAATAGCTCTGTAATCTTGTAAAATAAGATCATCGGCGAAATGTTGCCACCTACAGTTACACTCCAAGGGTCATTTATAAAAATTATGAAGTTTTAAATGTGAATTTGGTGTCTTTTTTTCGTGCACCAGTATTCCAATTCTAGACCCCAAATTTGCTTCTCAGCCACAATGAATGCAACAGTACAGAATGAGGCAAACCCATTTCACACCAATGAAACCAATCAATTAACAGAAAATGCTGATGTTGCCACGAATTCACATGCCACTGCTACCATTTTGTGCTATCTCACCCAAACTGTACAGTATTTGCACTTAGACCTGGCATACAGAAAACACTGGCGTGGTGATTGGAGGGGAAAGATGGGAGAGTGTGAGTTGACTTGAACAAGCTTGAAATCAGCTTGAAACAAGTGTGAACTGTCATACACTTCAGAGTAATAATAACACATAGTTCTTAACCCTTTGGTTAACCCGAAGATTCCGGCAGGAATCATGGCGACAAAAACCGCTATATGGACATCCAAAGGGTCAAAAATGTATTTTTCTCTAAAATGTATTTTTTTTCGAAAAATACTTACCGATGGTATTACCATATGGAATATACCCCTTAACTTACCCGATTTCAGCCTAAGACACTTTGTGTGTGCCTACACACCAAGGGCCGTAACTCAGAGAGTTGTATCCAAGTGACCAGGTAGTCTCCCCTCCCTCCATCGGATCACGTGAGCCGTGCATTCCTGCCAGTCTTACACTTAGCATAGAGGCGGCAAGCGGGGTAGGAGGGAGGGTCCTTGGAGTAATGCCATCGGTAAGTTTTTTCGAAAAAATACATTTTAGAGAAAAATACATGTTTCCTCAAAATACATTACCGATGGCATTACTATATGGAAGAATAGCGAAAAGGAGGAGGGTGCTGCCTAAAAACCCCGCCACGGCTAAAGCTTAGCTTCGAGGGGCAACCTCCCGACGATTTCAGCTAAGAGGTACCTGTGGCGCCTGAGGCACTCGGAGAGAGAGTTGCGCTGCCAAGAGGTCTCCGATGAGGGCCAGGTTTTCTCGTTGGCCGGAGAGGTCTTGGAGCTAGAAGCAGGTGAAGGTGCACTCTGCCCGCCACCCGACCACTGCAAGGATGTCTCTGACTGCACAGTTGCGGTCAAACGTGATGCTGGCGGCGATCGCTCTGACTTCGTGAGCCTGTATCCGCATTCTCCTGGCCCCCTGTGGGGAGAGATCTATGTAAGCGGAGCGGATGGTCCATCGCAACCAGGACGTGATCATCTGGGCAGAAGTACCAGCTTGGCGTTGGGCCGAGAGCAGGCAGAGGCGGGAGCGGTCTCTCCTGAAGGGCTTCACTCTGCGCAGGTAGACTCTTAATGCTCGGGCCGGGTCCTGCTGCCGTGATGTCTGGGACCGCCCGAATCTGTAAAGGGCAAAGACTCATCACCCGGGGCGCTGCTGCGGGGAGTCCATTTCTGGCCAAGAAGGAAGGATTGGTCACAAGGTGAACTGATCCGTCGGTCCTGAACTGCATGCAGGCTGGGTCCGCCGAAAGGGCATGCAACTCGCTCACTCTGGCCGCTGTGGCGCGGGCCCAGAGGAAGCAGGTCTTTCTAGTCACGTCCGCGAGGTGGGCTGAGGGAAGAGGCTCAAACCGACTGCAGTTCAACCAAGGCAACACCCCCGGGAGGTCCCAGCGCAGAACGAGAGAACAAGCGACTGGCCGCTGCCGTGCGAAGTGGGACATCTGGTCAGAGAGGTCCTTGCATGCTCCCGGGTCTGGAAGGCCTAAGTGCCGCCAAGTGTCTGCCACCATCGAGAGGTAACCACAGATGGTGATTGGGGCGAAGTTCTGCTCAGTAAACCGCCACAAGAAGAACTCAGCCAGCTGAGGCGTTGTCAGAGCCGTGGGGGAGAGGCGCTGGGACGCCCCAGGACTGTAGGATCCTCAACTTCCTTTGTACACCCGGAGGGTGGATGGTCTGCGGGCTGCCGCGATCGCCTCCACTGCTGCATCTGAGAAACCTCGCACTGTGAGGGCTTACGGCACCACCTCCATGCATGAAGCAGAAGTCTCTCCAGGCAAGGGTGGAAGAGATTTTGCCTCGGCTGCTCCAGCATCGTCGAGGCGTGGGGAGCCGGAGAGGAGGGTTGGTGGCAAGGTTGAAAGATCTGTCGTCCACGTCCTGTTCCAACTGAATGGTGCGACGAGCAGTAGGACCGTGTTGCAACCACGTAGCTTGAGGAGCACCTCGGGCACCAGCACCGAGGGAGGATAAGCGTAGGCCATGAGGCCCTCCTAGGAGACGGACAGAGCGTCCACCGCCCATGCGAGGGGGTCCACGATGGGCGAGACAAATAGCGGCAGCTGCTTGTTCCATCTGGTCGCAAACAGGTTGAACATGGGCATCTCCCAGTGTGCAAAGATTATCTGGAAGATGTCCGGACGGAGGGACCACCTGGAGTGGTGGAGCTATCCTCGTCGCGAGAGGGAGTCCGCGAGAACGTTCAGATGTTCCGGGATGTGCCGTGCTCGGAGCACAATCCCCGATCCTGCCCCACAGGGAGAACTGGTAAAGTAGCATGCAGAGGGCCGGGGACTGAGTGCCGCCTTGCTTCTGAATATAGGCTACCACCGTCGCATTGTCGGACAGGATCAGGACTTCTTGGCCGCACAGCTGTGATTCCCAGTAGATCAGTGCCAACCACACCACCTTCAACTCCAGCCAGTTGAAATGCTCGTCTCAAAGGTCCGATGCCCACCGGCCTGAGACGGTGCTGAATTCCGGCAGTAAGTGGGTACCCCAGCCGACGAGGCTTGCGTCCGCGCAAATGGAGAAGGAGGCGGAGGGGTGAGAGTGGGACTCCTGATGCCAACCAAGAGCGGTCTGTCCATCTGAGCAGATGTGGCTGGATCAACAGTGGGACTGGGATCGGGGCTGAGAGATCTCCCAAGGGCGGACGCCAGTGGAGCTGCACATAGAGCTGTAGCGGTTGCGATTAGAGCCTGCCAAGGGGCAGCAGGTCCGCCGACGTGCTGATTAGACCCAAGAGCTGGAGCCAGGTCCTGGCCGGGACCGCGTCCGCTAGAGAGACCTGAAGTGCTAAGGCCACCATCTTCTGGATCCGAGCCTCCGGTAGACGTACCCTGTTGCAGTCGGTCAGGAATTCCATGCCCAGGTGAACAACCTGCGAGACAGCACCAAGTCCCTCGTTGACGATGAACCTGAGCCAGCGAAGAAGCGCTTGGAGAGCGTCCCTGTCCGCCTCTAGCGAGACCGATCCTGATTCTAGAGGAGCAGGTCGTCGAGATAGTTGGAGGTAGGGCTCGAGGAACCATGCCTGGCTCTGGCGACCATGGCGCCCATAATCCTCATAAAGGGCTGAGGTTGAGACCAAAGGGTAGGGTCCGAAACTGATAAACGAACCCGTGAAAGGCAAACCGCACGTAACGTCAAGAGGTCAGGTGCATGGGAATGTGCAGGTATGCGTCCGACAGGTCGAGACTGACCACATGGTCCGTAGGCTGTACTGAGGCTTGTAAGGTTCTTGCTGTCTCCATGCAAAAGACAACAAACTTGTTCAGGGCCGAGAGGTCGATCACCAGTCGCCACTTGCCACCGGGCTTCGGAACCATGAAGAGTCAACTGTAGAACGCCGGGGAGTCCTGTCGAGCTACTACTTCCATGGGGGCCTTCTGGAACAGTGCGGCAATCTCCCCCTGAAGGGCGTCCGCCTTGCACTGGTCAACCGGCACGCGTGTCCAGACCGGTGAGCATCTCAGTGGGGGCGGGGTCTGAAACGAGATCTGAAGTCCTGCCAAGGTCGTGTCAAGAATCCACGGGTCTTCCGGTAGCAACGACCGCCACTCGTCGCTGTGTCTTGCCAGCCTCCCACCGACTGGAGACCCTGCAGGGATCGGCGGGGGCGAAAACGGGAGAAAGTCACTGGGCCTTCCCCCGCCCGGGCCTCCGGGCGTTCCTGGGCCAGGCGGGAGCCGAGGCCTGAGGGGGGCGGGCGTGAACAGCGGGGGCTTGACGTCTGGGTCAGGGAAGTAGTCTGGTAACCAGCCGGGAGGTGGGTTTGAAGCTCCACAGGGCGCGACCCATGTCCTTGCGAGAAGATGGAAACTGGGAGGAATCTGCACTGGGAGCGCTCAGACACAGGTCCTTAGCCGAGTCCTGAACCTCTTGCCAGGTAGAGCCAAAGAGGAGAGGACCCACCCCCCCAAGAGAAGCACGGCGAAGCTAAGTGACGAAGGTCAAGGGGATGCCAGGGCAACTCTTCAGCATGGTGTCTCGTCTCATCAGGTCTCAATTCACTGCCACCGCCATGGAATTGGTTGCGATGTGGTGCAAAGCGATTTGCTGTCACACAGAGAGAGAGTTGATGTCCCGCAAACGCGCCTCGGTTGGTCGCTCTTAAACTCCTCCACACTCCTCACCACCGCCTACGTGACCAGGTCCAAAAATCCCGCACAAGCCAGGGAGTCCCGAATTAGACTTGCCATGTGGTCTAGACCGAAGGGGGAAAAACCGACGGGCGGGCACCTTGCCGAAAAAGTTTGTAACTCCGCCACAGGGTCCACCGCTAGGAGAGGGCAGGCGAAGGCTTGAGTGTCCCGCATGACAGGCTTGCCAAAACTTGATATCGACGCCAGCCGGCCAACCAGTGTCCACAAAAAGACCCCTATCATGCAGCTTAACCAGGGATAGGTGCTCATTAAAGGCATCCGAAAGATCTCTAAATCACGGGGGCTGAGGCAGAGTCTTGAAATGCTTCGCCTGAAACGGGGCGTCGACCAAGGCCGCGGCCTTCCTCTTGAGCGGTGGCGAAGGCGGGCAAGGGAAAAATAGCTGAGATCGTAAGTGCTGCCTCGTCTAGAGCTCGCAAAGTCTCAGACGAACCCGGTGTCTCTCCTGCCGTGTCAGACGTGGAAGCGCTGCAGGGGTGGGGGTCCAGAGGGAACAGCGCTGACACAGAGTCCTCAGGCGCAGACTGCGGACGTCTTCATCCAAATCCGAAGCCACGGGCGACACAGAAACCACGTCATGATGGGACGACACAGAAACCACGTTATGACGGGGAAAGCCAAGCAGCGTGCGACAGCTGCCGAGGTCCGGGCAGTACCGTAGCGCAAGATGAGAGAGGAAAGATGCCCCGTACGCAAGGCCCGAGAAGCCGGCGGGGAGTCGGGACGAGTTGTCCCAAAGGCACGCCGAAGGGGGGGTTGGGGGTGGGGGGGCGGGGTGGGCGGAGGGAGGGTGGGGTGGGGGGCGGGTTGGGGGGGGGGTCAAAGGATCGGTGTTCGCGAAAAACTTCCCCGAGGGCTGGGGGAATGGCTGAGAAGAGTGGGACGCCAAGGAGCATGAGGGGACCGGCTCTGTCCGGGAGCCCTGGCTGCGCCGGGTGAAGGAGACCGATGCCGAGGTGAAGGGCTTCTCCCGTAGCAGCGACTGTCCGAGTGCACCTCCATACTAGGAGGCCTGCGAGCACTGGGGGTGGCTGACAGATGGCGTCTAGTGAAAGCTAGCGCAAGAGTATGTGTCTTCTGAGTGCCCTGTCTCTTGGTCGCCCCTTGCGGAAGACCAAGCGAGGCTGGCAGTCTCTCAGTCACCCCTTGCAAAGTGCCATACGAGATGGGGTTGACTCTCCAGCCATCGCTATGAGAGGGCTAAACGAAACCGAGTCCAGTGTCCGGCAGGAAGCGGGCCCCACAATCTCTGAGGTCGCTCGACAGCACGGAGATATGGGCGGCGCGGGGGATAAAGGTGCTTTAATGTTACGCACTGACCTGTCACTGTCCAACAGCATGGTAGAGTCCTTAGCCTCTAGGTGGCCGTGCCGATAAAACTCCCACAGCTAGGACCACTTTCGCTCCTTCCATGTAGCGCACTGAGCACAGGTACAGGCCGAGGAGCAGCCAGAACAGGGAAGACACAGAGTATGAAAGTCCATAGGCCCCTGGAACCCTTTACGTCTCCTGCATGTACGTAGCTGCGTACTGCAACACAAAGCAGAAGCCATGAAAGCAACCGCACTCAGCCAGCACGAAAGGCCCCGCGAACAAAGATCACCAGACAGTCCGAGGGCTTAAGCCCGGTCTGAACGAAAATTTCGACAAAATTCCATGGGATATGCCAAAGCTCCTTGTAAACAAAGCCTCATTTACTCGTAGGCATTGTGGGTCAAATGGTTGTTGTGATGCGTCTAGTGTGGTAGTGTAGTGTCTGTGCTTGTCGCTCTCAGCTCCCACTGCTGGCTAGCAGTTTTGCGAGAAGGGGAGCAGAGTATGTCAGTCTCTCCCTGCCAGTACACAGCCTCTCCAACAACAATCCTCATGTAGTGTCTCCTCATGGTAACCGAGCACCTTACGGACTCAGGCTGAACTACAGAGGACTCGGAGGAGGCCTGGCCCCGATACATGCGGCACGCAGGCCCATTGATATGAACCAGATCCCCAGCTATGGGTAAATAGCCTAACTGCCTTGTAGATGCCTTGGGAGAGGCAAAGGCTAGGGGAGTAAACCCTATACAAATCCGGGCAGGGATGCTCGATGGCCTTGGTTGGCAGATTTCCTTCGAGAAGGAAAACTCCGAGGAAAAACCTGAGTAGATGGGACTCGTAAGCCTTGGTCGGCAACCCATCTAGGAGAAGGACACTCCAAAGCCAAACCATCCTGTGCTCCCAGGAAAGGCCTTTGACCAGGAGTTAAGGGTGAGGTAACCCCGACAGAAACCCTGACTGCTGAAGACGGAGGTACTGGGCTGCGCAGCGCACTCTAATAAACCACAGTACCACGCATATACAGCCATATGACACTTGGAGATGGATTCAACAGAAATGGTGCTCGCCCTGTGGAGTCTCACCAGGCAGGTGCAGTACCGGGCTCTGCGCCTCTTCGGAGCCCACCCTCAGCGACTGGAGGACCTTCCCGACCATCTTGAGGAGCCAGGGGATGGGGAAGTAGAGCGACTGGCCAGCGAAAAAACAAGACCAGAGACAAAGAAAAAGCCAATGTGAACATCATGCACTGGAATGCAGAAGGGGTTACCAACAAGAAACCAGAACTAGAGAACTTTCTGTAGGAAAACAGCATAAACATCTGCTGTATACAAGAGACACACCTGCAATAAGGGAAACCCTTTAAGGTCAGAGGATATCAGGTCTTCCGAAGTGATCGCCAAGGGAGGAAGAAAGGGGGAGTTATGACCCTAGTTAGAAACAACCGGAATGCCAGCGAAACCAGGAGATTCATGGAAGAGGCGGAATACATCCAGGTCAAGGTGACAGCAACCTTGACCTGGTCAACTACTACTGCCCTAATGATAAGCTGCTGTCCCTTGACACTATCCAGGTGCCGGACAGTGGATTCCTCATCAATGCTGACTTCAACAGAGTTGGGGATATGACACAATTGACAAGAGAGGAGAAGACATCGAGGAGTGGCAAGATGAAAATCACCTGATACTTGCCAATGACCCTTAGGACCAACCTACCTTCTACTCTTGCCGCTGGCACACCACCACTACACCGGACCTGGCGCTTTGAACTGATGATGTTTATAAGTGCCTCAGCAGAACAGTAGGACCACAGTTTAGGAGGAAGTGACCACCGCCCTGTCCTCCTCTCCCTAAAAGGAAGCACAGCAGCTAGCTCGCCACACCGACCAAGATGGAACTACCGAAAGGCAGAGATTGGTGCTTATTCAGTATCCGAACAAATGAGCTAATGCAAGACCTCGCTGTGTCTGGAAGGAACATCAACAATGTGGTCAGAGATTTCAACGACATTATCAGTAAGGCTGCCAAGGAAACTATACCTCGAGGGGTCCGGAAAAACTACACCCCATACTGGACCGCAGATCTTCAGAAAGCACATGACAACCTCACTAGGGCCAGAAAAGACGCTGAAACCAACCCTAGCCAAGAAAACAACATCAAGTTACAACACTGTAAGGCCCAGTATCTGAAGATAAAGTTGGAGTGCACAAGCAGAAGTTGGAGAGAGAAGACTGCAAGCCTGAACATGGAGAGGGACACCACCAAGTTGTGGAGACTGACCAAGGCGTTGAACGATGAGGGCACCAGGGAACAGAAGATCACCCTGGAAGAAGATGGAAAAGCACTGACTTGTAGGAAAGCTGCAAACATGTTCGCACAGATCTATGCGAAAGAAAGTAACATCACTCTCCCACAAATGCTTGAGAAAGAAAGCAGACAGGAAGAAAGAGAGAGAACAAGAGATGCAAACATCCATGATGCAATGAAGAAGGACATCACCCTTCCGGAACTGAAGATGGCCATCAAACAGCTAAAGAAAACAAAAATCTCCAGGTCCAGACAGCATCTCAAATGAGATGTTACAACACCTTGGCAACACTGCCTTAATGAAGCTACTGGACATCTTTAACCACAGCTGGAGAGGACAGGTACCCCAGTGCTGGAAGGAAGCCAGGATGATCCCAATTTTAAAGAAAGTGAAGAATAAGTCCAAAGCCCTGAGTTATCGCCCCATCAGCCTGACAAGTTGTGTGTGCAAGACCATGGAGTGCATCATCAACAAGCGCCTGCAGTGGTACCTGGACTCCGAGAGCATTATCGTGCCAGAGCAAGCTGGCTTCAGAAGCCACAAGAGTACAGAAGACCAGACAACACACCTTAAACAGGTCATAGAAGATGCCTTTCAAGATCAGAAGGTGACATTAGCTGCCTTGATTGACCTACAGAAGGCTTTCGACAAGGTGTGGAAGGATGGTCTCCTTGTGAAACTCCTTCGCAGTGGCATCCAAGGGAACATGTATCGGTGGACCAAGTCATACCTGCACAATCGCAGAGCCCGTGTGACAGTGGATGGGTACTGTGGCCAAAAAGTGCTGCTGTGACAGGGGGTGCCACATGGGGGAGTCCTGTCACTGACCCTGTTCATACTCTTCATCAACGACCTTGTGCCAGAGCTACCAAAAGGAGTCCACGCAGCCCTGTACGCAGATGACCTGGTACTCTGGTGCACAGAAGAGTACGCAACAACTGCTACATACAGGATGGAGCTAGCCCTGGACAGGCTGACATACTGGACCAACAACTGGTGTGTGACCATCAACACAGAAAAATCATCAGCCACACTCTTCTCTCTCTCCAACAACGCAAAGGCTGGCAACCTAACACTGGGCAACACCCCACTGCGGTATGATGACCAACAGACATACCTGGGCATCACCCTTGACAAGAGGCTGACGTGGAAGCCGCACATTTGGAACGCAGAAGCAAAAGCTAGAAGAAAGCTGAACATCATGAGGAAGCTGGCTGGAACACAATGGGGAGCCAAAGAAAAGATCCTCAAAAATGTATATCAAGGCACAGTGAGACCACACCTTGAGTACGGATCCAATGCATGGTTGACGGCAGCCCAGTCACACCAGCAGACTATTGACCGAGATCAGAACCAGGCACTGCGTATCATCACCGGCGCAATGAGATCCACACCAATTGAAAAGATGGAAGAGACAACGGGCATCCCACCCCTGCGCATGAGAAGATTGATTGATTGTACATTGCTTAACGTCCCGACAGCAACAAGGCTTTCTCAGGACGTACCTGCACTGCTTGTGAAAAAAACCTAAACAGAATATTGAATGTATGTCGCCAGCCGGTCCAATACATTAAATAAACCTAAAACATGAGGCCTAGATAAAGCTAAGACCATTTAGCAACACACATCCAATATCAAGAGCTACAGGCAGCGCAGACAGTAGAGAGAGTTTAAAAAAGGCAAATACAGGTGAATGGACCAATTGATTGATTGATTGTACATTGCTTAACGTCCCGACAGCAACAAGGCTTTCTCAGGACGTGCCTGCACTGCTTGTGAAAAAAAAAATAAACAGAACATTGAATGTATGTCGCCAGCCGGTCAAATACATTAAATAAACCTAACACATGGGGCCTAAATAAAGCTAAGACCATTTAGCAACACACATCCAATATCAAGAGCTACAGGCAGCGCAGACAGTAGGGAGAGTTTTAAAAAGGCAAATACAGGTGAATGGACAAAGGGTAGACAGAAACACATGCCCCAGAATAGAGAGAAAAAAACCACCCTGTGGGGCTGACCAGGGTGACCCTGGGAACTAAAAAATACCTAACCCCACCCAAGTCCCCCAGGGCAGACCCGGGTGGGGTGTGAATGGACCAAGGGTAGACAGAAACACATGCCCCAGAATAGAAATGAAACCCACCATGTGGGGCTGACCAGGGTGACCCTGGGAACTAAAAAGTAGTTAACCCCACCCAAGTCCCCCAGGGCAGACCCGGGTGGGGGAGCATGAGAAGAGATTGCAAAGCCTTAATACAGTCCACAAAGGTTAAGTCTTCCAAAGACCATCCTATGAATGCCAGGATGAAACAGCCAACTTCAGGGAGACTGAAAAGATCAAGCTTTGTGAAGGAGATGAGAGCTCTGCAGAGAAAACACCAGGCAAAGCTCCCTGCGCAGGTAAAGGCTCTGAATCCTGCTAGTGACCTTCCACCCTGGGAAATTAAGCCGGAAAACATCTCTTCCACGGTACCCTACATCACCACCAAAGATGAGCACAGCCCTGTGAGCAAGAAAGCCTTCACACTGGCCATGCTCGAAGAAAAGTATCCCCAGGAAGCATGGATACGGGCATACACCGATGGATCAGCCACAGACGCAGTTCAGAATGGAGGGGCTGGGGTGTACATTCAGTACCCAAACGGAAAATGGCAGGCAGAGGCAGTATCAACAGGCCTTCACTGCACAAATTACAGAGCTGAGGTGGAAGCCCTGGTCCGTGCTGCAAACACACTTAGTGGCACTGCAGACCCTGATGCCCAGATTGTCTTCCTAACTTATGCCATGTCTGTCCTTGAGGCAGCAACAGCAAGCAAACTGCCACGTCTATAAGAGGCACTGCAAAACATCAAGTGCACCAGACCGGTGCTGCAGTGGATCCCTTCACACTGTGGCATCTACGGCAATGAAGAAGCTGACAGAATGGCAAAAGTGGGCGCAGAGAAAGAACAAGACGAAAATGGAGTCAGCTTCACAGAGATGAAGACCATCATTAAGTCTGTGTACAGACCACCACAACGGCCCCTAGTCAGTTACCATCAGCTGTCCAGACAAGAGCAGGTGACCATCTTCCGTCTGAGGACCGGGCACAACCGACTCAATTTCCACCTACACAGACGCTTCCACCTCGTGCCATCTCCCCTGTGCCCTTGTGGAGAAGCAGAGCAGACCACAGAGCACATCTTCCAGGACTGTGGGAACCACCAGCTGCTGAGGGAGGAGATATGGCAGAAGCCCGCCAATCTACAAGAGAAATTGTACGGGCCTGTGAAGGTGCTACAGAAGACCACAGATTTCATTTTGAGAGCCAAACTCCAAGTGTGACGGCGTTCGAGAAGAAAAAAGACCCGAGGCCTTAGCTCGCCATCTTCTTAGTTAGAAGTGAACTTGCTAGACGAAGTGTAGCCGTAGAACGAAACCAAACCACGTGAAGGCTGAAGCCGGCAAACCGTTCTCAGTGAAGCTAAGGGTAAGACTGGCGGGAATGCACGGCTCACGTGA
Source organism: Semisulcospira habei (assembly GCA_036245525.1). Taxonomy (NCBI): domain Eukaryota; kingdom Metazoa; phylum Mollusca; class Gastropoda; family Semisulcospiridae; genus Semisulcospira; species Semisulcospira habei. The sequence continues at coordinate 146,300,622 of BTPG01000003.1, forward strand.
CCGGATGGAGGGAGGGGAGACTACCCGGTCACTTGGATACAACTCTGAGTTACGGCCCTTGTTGTGTAGGTACACACAAAGAGTCTTAGGCTGAAATCGGGTAAGTTAAGGGGTATATTCCACATAGTAATGCCATCAGTAATGAATTCTGAGGAAACAAAGCGCTGTTCTCTAGAAAAACACTGTATATGAAAACACGTGAAATAAGCAAGCAGAGATAAGACCAACTTTAAAAAAAAAAAAAATCAAAACCCACCTTTGTAGAATGACTCATCATAGTCTTGGATTTTGCAGTAATGTCTGCCATCTGTTAAGGTACAAACTGAAGTCAATTCAGCAAAAGCTGTTCAGTCATGACAGAATACTGAATACCTTGGCATTCACAATGGTCATTACAATGCAGCGGCAGTGTGTTTGACTCCCAGCAGGAGTCCCAGATTAAAAACCCAACCTAGTTCAACATGTCTACTGCTGAACAGAGCAAAACTACCCAGAGATACAAGAGACATAGATTTACATGTACCCCCATAGCTGTGATGGCTCACATAGCTCGTTGTCCAAGTGCAGACAATGGTATATAGTTCTAGATCCTCCCAAAAACGATTTAGACCTCGCCTCGGCATTGGGCTTATGAAGATTTATGCCTCTTCACTGGTTTCATAAATATCATAAATAAATTCCTCATGCAGAACAATTGGATCTTTCAGTCTGTAATGTTTTTTGCGACCAAATTTCTAGCGGATGTCAATGGTGCACATGAGTGCAGCCATCAGTATTGTGAACAGAAGCAATGGCTGCATGCACGAGGGGGATAACCGCCAAAGAAAGGATACGGAGTAACATTGGACCCTGGTACTCTGGCATTGATAAACGCTGCAGCAACATCAGCTTTGGGACTGCCAACATCCTTGGGTCTGGAAAAAAGAGAATGGAATTGTTTTAATTTCACCAATGACATCCTGAGGCTGATTTTTTTTTTTTTTTAAATTGCTGATTGTCCTATGAAGGCTACATTACAGATTAGAAGATGGATCAACTATTTAAGTTCAAGGGTGGTGCCAGAATAGAACAAGGCCAGGGTTACTGATTGGAATATATCTTAAAAGGGAGCAAGGGGTAGCGGAGCGAGGAGTAGTTTGGGGAGGAGGGAGAGTGAAAACATAAAAACACTGATAAAATACTTTGAATATTAACACTTCTGCTTACTTGTAGCTACCTAAATAATGATCTTTAACTCATTTAACCCCATGGCCACATTTACCAAATTTCGGTGGTGTCACATAATTTATTGACTATGTACCAGTTGCAGGAGATGGATCGATCATAATAATTCAAGGGTAGTGCCAGATTACAAGCTAATCTAGCACTACCAATTAATTATCATGGTCAATCCATCTCCTGCTTTAGGGCATAGCGGCTAAATGGGTTAATGACAGGTGGCACTTTTTGCTTTTCAAGTCTTCTCAAGAGCACACTTGTCTTTTAAAATCACTTTTTTCTTGCAAAAAAGACGGCTGCTCAAAACAAGCTCTACTGTGCCTGAAAAGAAACTGTCTGTTGAGGTTGGAAACATCAATGGTATCCATGTCAATCACATGAAGGTCGCGGAAGCCCAGCAATGCCTGCAAAACAGCCAATAAAAAGAAAAACTTAAAAAAACTGTCGATACAAATTCAAAGACAAACTAGCAGCAGAACACATACCCTCTCCCCCCTCCCAACAAAAACAACAGGGTTACACTAACCATTTAAACCCAAGACCACACTTCCCAAATTTGGCAGGTGTCACTCAACGCCTATGTAGCAGTTGTAGATGATGGAGTGACCATGATAATTCAAGGGTGGTGCCAGATTAGCTTGGCGCCTGATGGCGCCAAGCTAATCTGGCACTACCCTTGAATTATCATGGTCAATCCATCTCTTGCTGTAGTGCATCAGGGCTAAGTGTGTTAACAAAGTCACAGGCGCCTGAACAGTGTCCTCCATGGACATTTTAACCCTTTGGGCCTCGGTAGTGGTCTTAGTTGTGATGATTTCTACGGGAATCATCGCGACCGAGGATCACTAAGAGTAAGACGGAATTTTAAAATATCTGCGCATCAGCATGACACACATGTTCACAACCACGCTTCAGAATTGAAATTTGCGTGTAACAGATGCTTAGATGGATGTTATGGGGAACACTGATGAATGACACTGACATCTGACACTGACATCTAACCAAAGCAGTTTAAATGTTTACTAGTATTCATAGTGGTACACATTACAATAAACTTTATCTTTAATTTTTATCTGATTCATATTATTCTGCAGAAAGTACATTATAATGATAAAATGTAAAATGATCATGATTCTATAATAGTTACCGGGTATGACTCTCATTAAAGCTCTCTTGTTCAAGTTGTTGTAAGCAACAAGCAAATGTCTACAAGCAGGCAAGGAAATAAAACCCCTTCAATGCCACTTTAACGCCAAAGATCCCAGCTGTCAAAGGAACATGCATGTGGATACAAAGCGGTGTCGGCAAGAGGCATAGATCCTCAAGAGCCCCCGCAACTGCGGGGGCTCATGAGGATCTATGCCTCTTGCAGTTGAATCTTGTTCAAATTTTTTCTTGGCAGTGAAGGAGTTAACAAAGAAAAAACAAAAAAGAACTCACCAAATCCTTCAACAATTCACACCCCAGCCCTCCAGCCCCGATCACAAGGATTTTACATGTTTCCTGAATAAAGGTCAGAATCTGCAAGCAAAAAAATGTTACCAGATATGCATACTATAGTGTCTATGAAAACTATGTACCTTAACCCACTGAGCCCCAATGCCCTACAGCAAGAGATATACTAACCAAGGGAAGTGCTAGATTAGCTTGGCGCCAATTTAGTTGAAAAACTACTATGACTCACGAATCAGAAAAAGCAGTGTTCAGCGCTGAGGCTGATTTTTTTTTCTTCAAATTAGTGTGTTGCCCTATGAAAGCAACATTTCAGTTCTGACAACCGACTGACCACGATAGTTCAAAGGTGGTGCCTGGGCGACAAGCTGTTCTGACACCTCCTCTGAACTACCATGGTCAAATTTATCTCATATGAGTGTGTATCAGGATGTAAAGGGTTAAGAGAGATCACCTGCATGCAGTCATTCAAGACCATTTCAGTGATGGTCTTTAATGACAGGTGACATGTTTTACCCATCAACTTCAAAACTTCTCTTGAGAGAGCACCTGTCTTTTTAAGACCACTTTTTCTAGCAAAAAAATGGTTGCTAGAAATAGGTTTTATCAAAGACAATACAAGTCAAATCACTCGCCCCAAGAGTGCAAGGACGCGTTTTGAGAGTTTTTCCCCTTGTAATCGTGTTGAATACATGGCTGACCAAACGAGGCAAGGGTCTGACTTTGGCAGCGCAATTTCTTGTTCGAACGCCCTCTACAAGCCAAGTTGCACCGGCATATCATTTTTCCTTTTTTCCCCGATGAAGAAACAAGGTAAGCCGATTACTCTGTGGTCCTATCTTTGCATAAATGCATAAGTTTATGACTGTATAGTAATTTCATGGTGCAGAGGATGTCTATCTCGAAAATTTTCGATTCTGAATTAGAGTTGCCAGGGCGATACTCAGGCATAGGTCCCTCGTGCTTCTTTGACGAAGCTGTCAACCTTCTCTTGGACCCTGCCCCCTCTCCTGATCTTGCATCCCATTTCGATTCCTCCCTTCGAAAACTTCTAGACACCCCTGCCCCTGTCACCACCTGCTCCATACCCAACCGACTCCCCTCCCCCTGGCTCACTGACGACATAGCTGAGGCCATGCGCGAGCGCCGACAAGCGGAACGCCGCAGGCGCTCATCTGACCTCACCGTTCACAGACAGATCTTCCAAACAACTAGATCCAAAGTCTGCAAAATGATCTCCGACTCTAAACGCAAACACCTTCAAAACCAAATCCTGGAATCCACTTCTTCCAAAACCCTCTACGCCACCATGAACACACTCCTAGGCACTTCTAAAGACTCTCCTATCCCCAACACACACAGCAAAGAAGAACTCCCATCCACTTTTTCTACCTATTTTTTGGACAAAATCCAAACTCAGCGCAACACACTCGACACTCTGCCTTCTCCGCCTTGCCCTCCCGACCCCGCCTTTTCCGGCACTCCCCTCTCGTCCTTCCGCCCCGTCTCTCAGGATGAAGTCCTCAAGACCATAAAGTCCATGCCTTTCAAAACCTGTAAACTAAACCCCCTCCCAGCTTCTCTCTACTGTGACGGCCTTCCAAAACTTCTGCCCTTCATTATCGACATCATCAACGCATCTCTAGAAAACGGCTCTGTCCCCGATATCTTCAAGTCCGCCATTGTCCGTCCTCTCCTCAAAAAAACACAACCTCGACCCAAACGAACTCAAGAATACCGCCCAGTCTCCAATCTCTCTTTCCTGTCCAAGCTTCATGAGAAGGTTGTTCTCAACCAGCTCAATCTCCACCTCACCGACAACAACCTCTTCAGTCCATTCCAGTCTGCCTATCGCAAACATCACAGCACTGAAACAGCCCTTCTACATATCTTAAACGATCTGCTTCTCTCCACAGACTCGGGCAACATCTCTCTTCTTACACTACTCGATCTCTCTGCCGCCTTTGACACTATTGACCACTCTATCCTCCTCCACCACTCCTTCGGCATCACTGACTCTGCTCACTCCTGGTTTCTCTCCTACCTCTCTGACAGACAGCAGTCCGTCAGCATCAGCGGCGTCTCTTCCAACCCAGTCCTGCTCTCCTGCGGAGTTCCACAGGGGTCCGTCCTGGGCCCGGTCCTTTTCACACTCTACACCTCTCCCCTGTCCAACATCATCCAGTCTCACCGCATACACCACCACCTCTACGCTGACGACTCACAACTGCTAGACAAAGACAAACTCGACAACACTCAGTCACTACTGACTCGCACGGCTGACTGCTACGAAGACGTGAAAAACTGGATGACAGCAAACAAGCTTAAACTGAACGACGACAAAACGGAAGCCATGCTAGTAGGCACTCGCCAGAAACTCTCCCAGCTCCCTCCCTCTCTCCTCCTTCAACTCGATAGCACCCCCATCTCCCTCTCTGACTCAGCCAAGAACCTCGGCGTTATCCTCGATTCCTCTCTGTTCATGACCAGCTTCGTCTCCGCCATGGCCCAGGCATGCTATTTCCACCTCCGCCGCATCAGTCAGATCAGAAAATACCTCACTACTGAAGCTGCCACCAAACTTGCTGTCTCTCTCATCTTATCTCGCATTGACTACTGCAACTCTCTCCTTTCCGGCCTCCCTCACTCCACCACTTTCACTCTCCAACGCGTCCAGAACAATGCTGCCCGCCTCGTCCTCAGATAGAAAAAATCCGACCACATCACACCCCTGCTCAAACTCCTTCACTGGCTCCCCATCCCCCAACGCATCCAATGCAAAATTCTGTCTCTCTGCTACAAATCCCTGAACAACTGCGCTCCTGCCTATCTCTCCAACTTACTTCACCCCTACACACCTTCCCGCTCCCTCCACTCTGCCTCCGACCCTCTCCGCCTCCACATCCCTCGCACCAAACTCAACACTTTCGGCCCCTGCTCCTTCTCCGTCTACGGTCCATCCACCTGGAACACTCTCCCACTCTCTCTTCGTCAGAAACACTCTCTCTCCTCCTTCCAGTCCGCCCTCAAAACTCACCTCTTTCAACAGTTTTAGCACTATATCACCACACTCCCCACCGCAAGCTGACCGTCGTAATGTCTTTCACTATTTGTGGTACGCGAGTCATTGCGAGTTGTGAGTGCGCGCTTAGAGTTATAATTATTATAAGATAAGCGCATTACAAATACCGTAATTATTATTATTATTATGTGTTATATGTATCTTTGGGTTTAAATCTGGGAGAGTGGAAAACTGATCCAACTGCAAACAGACCCTAGCCGACTCTCCACGCCGTGAATTCCGAGAAATGTCAGTGGACAAGTGGTCTAACGACCATTTAGATCCAGAGTAATTATAAGTTTCCAGTAATTTTGTTTTCAAATGTAGAAGAGGGCCATATGTACGTAGACCAGTTTTCCTGTCCCATTTTATCCACTTAATGTTGGACTAACTTAAGTTAGATCTAGTCATTTGTGCCACACGTGCTTAACTTGGACGAGGAAAAGTATTCTTTAGGCTACACGGACCTTTCCTTTTCGTTCAAGGCAATACGACTGATATGGAGAAGCCTGTGTAAGTTTCAAATTCTTAATCGAGCTGTTTTAAGACCGATGTTCCGATCAAAAGGAGGAAAGTACTGGTGAAAAATTAAGCAAAGAAACCTTCAGTTGTAAGGTCGTTGATAAAATTCTGTCATTGCAAAGTTACTTCACTTTTATTGTCTATCAAGACTTAGAATACAAAAGTATAAAAGGTCATGCAGAACTCTGTCCACTGTACTGTTCTCATGAACTACGCCTACAGACAACAGTGTTTAGCTGGTGGTGTTCTAGTACTTGTATTTCAGTCTTTGTTATTCTCCCAACAGATGTCAGAAATGGGCGCAGAATAAGCGCAGGGAAGATATGTTGGGACTGTCATCTGCTGAGCTGTGTTCACGTTCCTGCAGGCTGTGCAGTACCCATTTTGAAAACAACCAGTTCACATGTGCCACGCAGAGGCGCAGGCTGCTATGGAATGCTGTGCCGACTTTGTTTTCGGTGCCTAACCCACCCCCACAACTAACAACAAAGAGACAGCCACCCAGGACGAGGGATACTGCTACAGATTCAGAAGCGCCGCCTCACAGGCACGCATGTCACTGCCATCAGGTACTTTCAATGAATAAATATGAATCTGATTTATAATTCATAAGCTGAAAGTTTTAATTTATAAAAAAAAATTACCCAAAAATGACAGCACAAAAGATCAGTTGTGTGAGTTGTTTTCACAACTGTAGTCGTAAAATCTGTTGACTATTAAAAACAGACAAGCAGATTTCAAATTTGGATGAATTTTCGATGGCCTTTTTGTGTGTGTTCGCGCCTGCATGTGTGTGTGAAAATACATTTCTTGTCAGTCAGATGAAATGCAAATTGATTTTTTTGATCTGAGTAAATATGCTGTGGATTATCATGATATCATTAATGATTTAATGCATGGTTGCTTGTGTGTGTGCAGATGAGTCCAGTGGAGAAACTGCAACAACAGGTGGTCAGGACAGCTATTCACCAAGAAAGCAGGCTTTGAAGAAAAGCCGGGTATCAAAACTGTGTGCAACAGATTGTACTGCCTGCAGAAGAAAATTAATGCAAGTTACGACAGAAAGACGGCAAACAAGGAAAGAAAAGACATTAATACTTAAAAAGAAGAAGTATGCAGCAGTGAAGAGCTTGGCCCATTTTTTGCCTGATTCGTGTGTTCAGTTTATTTCAGCACAGTTGCGTGAAATACACAAAAAGAAACAAGGCCGGAGATGGACGGAGACGGACAAAACAACAGCTCTATCTTTGTATCATGCAAGTCCCAAGGCATATCGTATGCTTACAAAAATCTTTGTCCTCCCATCAGTTTCAACCTTACGAAAAACTATGCAAAAGGTTTCAGTCTGCACCGGCTTTAATGCCAAGATTCTGAAAGCGGTTCAGATTAAAGTGCCTGAACTTCCGCCAAAGTCAGATCTGTGTGCAATAGTATTAGATGAAATGAAAATAAAAGAACAAGTCACCTACAACAAAAAACGTGATCAAATAGAAGGGGCAGAAGATTTTGGGGAGGATGAGAGGACAAAGCTTGTGGCAAACCATGCGACTGTCGTTTTTGTAAGGGGTTTAGTTTCCCACTGGAAGCAGCCGATAGTCTGATGGGGGAGGAGGGGGTTGTTGGAGAACATAATTCTGATCGGTGATATGTTTACCTGGTAATGACTTTTAGATCTAAAGGCTTCATGCACATGATGGTATTGTCTGTTGTACATCTTATGATAATTCAGCCTAATGTGTATATTTATGTTGACCTACTATTTTGTATATGGTGAATAATTTTGTCATAAATTTACGTGTTGGGTGGAGGGATGAATGGAGAGGATGAGAAAGAACAGATAATTAATTAGTGATAATTTCTTATTAATCTCTTTGTGCATACAACGCCAGGTACTGTTTACAGTTTCTAACGGGTGTATGAGGTGCTTAGTGTGGCCTGTGTATAATCACTATTTGGTTTTCTTGATAATACCTGCTGCAAGTTGAACGTGTACTATTAATAAACTGATCTTTTTGTGAGATTGTTTAAAACAACTGATGTTTGCTGTAAATTATTTCTTATTTAATCCTGAGCTGGTGGTTTGTTTGTATGTGTGTTCGTTTGTGTGCATGTGTATTTGTTTGTGTGTGTGTACTAGACATCAACTCACACTTACGGCAACAATGAAATGCCTGATTTATTTATTTTTCTATTACACTTTCCGTGCTAATTACCACTTTCCCGAAAAATCTTTCGATTAGGAATAGAACAAAAAATCTTGGAAGTAAAGCTCATGTGATTTTAAAACAGTTTTCCGCAATGCACACACAAAAAGCACGTTACCCTTCAAAATGCCTCGCGTCGAAGCTCGAGTCCATTACCAAATAGTGATAGACGTTCGGCCACAACACGATTACACCAAGCCGCAACTGCTACACTGACATCGCATTTTTCTGTAAGCCTTATGAAGGAGTGATCTGTCTTATAATGTATTGTCTTTGGTTCTGCTGACGTTTTTGTTTGTTTCTCTCTCTTCTGCGCTCCACCCCAGTGCAATATCCATCAAAACTCTGATGTACTTTATGGAAGAAGAAAAGAAAGTAGACTAGCTTGAAAAAGGAATCATACCTCTGGGCTTGGTTCAAAGTCCGGATGTGCAAATGGTCCACTTCTCTCAAGCAGTCTCTTGACATGATTCCATCGCCCAACCCAGTCAGTCTCACTTGCCATCTTTTCCTGTGTCTGGATTCACTGCTCTAGAAGAATATTACTCATAGTCATACTCATATCAGGTCACTCATACTTTGTACTTACAGAGGAACTGAGCATGTCGTAGGTTCCCTCCTAACCAGACATTAAATCCACAAAACGAACTTCTCCTTATTTCAACAACCGGCACTGTCATGAATAGAAATATTTTACACGAAGGATAACAGGCAGGGAGACAATACTTATTTGAAAACTCATTTAGTTGTCTGAACACATTGTTACACATTATTCAGGGTAAATACATATAAAACATTAAAGACGGAGACTAAATAGGAAAAGCATGGTTACCGGCTGTGCAGATTTTTTTGGTAGTTTATATTAGTTTGGCTCTTCGGTCGACAGAGTTCTGTTGAAGGAGCTATCGAGGACCCCCTAAAGCTGAAGCTACCAAATTATTTATCATATACTGAAAAAAATTCCAAACCACGAATATATATTATACTAAATTAATATTTAAGTAAAAATATTTTGCAGTGTAATAAACTGACTGCTCGTCGATATCTTATTACCAAAGAAATTACCGAATTCTGAAATGTATTAGTTTCTTATAGTTGCACGATTTCTCATATTGTTATCACTCGAGTCCGCCTTTTTACCCAAATAAACCGCAAACGTCACTCTACACGTGTGTGTGTGTGTGTGTGTGTGTGTGTGTGTGTGTGTGTGTGTGTGTGTGTGTGTGTGTGTGTGTAGTGTTTGCCAGTGGACAGATGATTTTCCCGTAATTACACCGACATACCCGGCACACACATCCTACGCGCACTGAGACTCATGGCGGCGGCGCGCCGGCCCACTGACGCCGCGCAATTAGTCCATACTGAAGCTAGCCAGGTCTAAGTACTCAATAAGATGGGTTTCAAAGTGTACCTTAGTATGTCCTGAGCTGTTTAAGCCATGTTCCCTGAAAATCCTTAGGAACGCACCAGAGATATAGCCGATGGCGCAAGGGTACCCCCATTCACGCTCTTCCGCAGATGCTAAAATGAGGTTGAGAAACATTTCAATATGTACAATACTTACATTAGTTTCAGTCACTCATAGACCATAGACCCAAAAAATCAAACACCCCCACAAACAAACAAACAACAAACAAACAAACAAACAAACAAACAAACAAACAAACAAACAAACAAACAAACAAACAAACAATCAATCAAACTTCTGCAACAGTTGGTCACCAAACGCGACATACAGCTCTAGCTATGGTTCGTTTAGACACAGGAGAATCCAGCTCAGCACAAGTCGTCTTCAGTAGTTGCGGAGAATAGTGAAATTTCTTTCATGAGTTCCTGATCCTTATGGCACCATAAAGCATTTAAATTTACTTGAGATGGTTCGCCGACATTTCAGTGTTTTGAATATTTACGGCAGCAAAGCACAGACACTGATACTCTTTCACGTCGACAGAGCGGCGGTGATGATGGGCGGTAACTTCAAGAACTTTAGAGCCTACCTTTGGATCCACCACTGCACACAGACACAGACACACACACACACTCACTCATTCAAACACACACACATACACACACACACACACACACGCACACACACACGCACGCACGCACGGCACGCGCGCGCCCGCACACACACACACTCCAATATGAACAAGCAAACGATCTTTTGGTGACTTGACTTCATGGCTGATCTAGATGATTCCTGCTTGGACGATTTGACCCTTTACTTTGGCAACTTGACTGCTTACTTTGGCGAGTCATGGTCCGTGGGCGAGTCAACCGGTACCATGGGGGATATGTCTCATATGGGCGAGCTGACCGGCAACCCATTATGGTAAAATTTGGGTTCATTTGCGTATTAAGTATAGACCGATCACGGGAGACCACTCTGCACGACATCGACCACGACGCAGGCCGGGGAGACTTTTTGCTGATCAATGTAAGTATTGTGCAATGCTGTTTGTAAAAGATTTACGTTAATTTCTTTCGTTTTCAAAAATCCAATTTAGTCCACTTTTGTCAGAGGTAGCGTTAAATTGTAAAATTGCCTTTCATGTAGAATGACTATTTGAATCTTTGTAGTTTCGTTTACGTGCATACATGTATATGTGCTTCAGCCGTTCAGGCATCGTGTTTTTTTCTCTGGCATCAGGGGATTGTTGGGGTGATTGGGGGCACAGGCACGCAACGGAACGCAATAAGCCTTCCCTACAGTCCCATCTGTTAAAATGCCTTAGCCTTAGCAGGGTTCACTTTTGGAGCGCGCCCTGCGCCATTGGCGCATAATTTCTCACGATGACCCTAACATTTTAAGCTGAGAGGTCGATGACCCATAGGTTCTGTATGCAATGGACCCTTCTTTTCACATGTTCCTCAAGGCCCACCCATCTTTTTTTCTCTCTTGCTGTCTCTTGCATACCCCCTCCCCCCCCCAAAAAAAAAAAAAAAAAGCCCCAGCTTTTCGATATTTCTGTGGCTGTTGAAAAGGTGCCAGCATGCATACCCCCCCCCCCCCCCCCCCCCCCACACACACACACACACACACATCCCCCCTCAACTTTTCGATATTTTGGCAGGTGATGAGAAGGTGCTCACACACATTTGTCCAATCCTGTTTCAACACTCTGCGGGCCAATGCAATGACCCATGTGAGTACATTTTCAGAATGAACCCGAGTCTGTCCCAGTCATCCCCTAATTTTCAGTCCCCTAAATAACACTACCACCCACTTGTTGTACATTTGCTATGCACACACTTAATAAGAAGGGCATCAGCCATATCATTTCCTTGCTATGAATTTGATTCTGTACCAACCCCACGCCCAAGCACAGCCAAAACTCAGGTATGCATGCATCTCTAATCACCATCCACACTGCAACTTGAGCTAGGCCAAGAAGAGTCCTCTGGTTAATTCCAAGGCTGGTATGAATCAAAGCACCAAACATGTCTCTTGTCATCTATCAAGAGATTTCAAGCAAATTCCAACATGCTGCCCCTGTAAAAAATTTCAAAGAAGGCATAAGATTAAAAAAAAAATCTGGTCCTCTTACTGCCTGACTTACCTAATTTGAATGTACATGTATACTGTGTCCAGCAGAACCACATGACTGGGATATATTCATTCAGCTTTAGCTTCATACCCAAGTAGAAGCACAGCCGATGTGCTGTCCTGTGTGCAGTGGATGTAGGACGTATAGGCGCTTACTGGATTGTCATCTGATCAAACAGTTTGAGGCTTTGGTGCGGTGTATTAGTTCCTTTCATGGGGACTGTGACTGGAACTGCCATCCTCTGGCAGTAGCGCAAGCTAATGCGATGGAGGCATTCAAATCCTCTCACCATCCCAACCCCCTGTCATCTGATCTCCAACCCCACATTTTCCCCTACCGTCTCCCCTTTCCCCCATCAACCCTCCTCCTTCCCCTCTCTGCCCCCCCCCCCTTTTTCTGTTGTCGTGCCTGGGCCAAATGCAGGCCATGTCTGCCCAATGGCTTTTTTTGGTACAGCACACAGCTGACCATGGGACAATGGCTGCTGATGTCGGCCTGGTGGCCTATTGCTGACTGTTTCTTCTTGTGATATGAACTGTAAATTCTGTGTCTACAGATCACATAAGGTGAAGGAAATTGAGGATTGACAGCTCCCAAGATGAGGACATACAATGAAGAGATGAAATTTCTTGAGAAAGTTTCTCCTGTTTGCTGGAAAATCAACAAAGGATTTGTCGATAATATGAATGTATGTAGTTTTATTTGCTCGCATACGAAGCAAAAGTGAGTATGTTCTGGGACAGCAGTTGTCTGTCCGTCGTCCATGGTAGACTTGGCCCAAGAATACTTTATGGTATACATACCACTTTAAATGACCTCTCACAGAGATCAAGATCACAGGGGATCAGGTAATAAATTTAAAAAAATTCCATTATTTGGACAAAACTTATTTTTTCTCAAATACTATTCTCAACTTCAAACCCAAACTTGGCACAAAGATACCTGATGGTAAGACCTATCCATGCATACTAATTTAGATGACCCCTCAAAAAAGTCAAAGGTCACAAGAGGTTGGCAAATGTGTGTAAAAATAAAAAATGTCAATTTTTGATAGAATGGTACTGTAATGGTAGTTATTATCAACATTTTTGCAAACGTTTCAATCAAATTTGGCACAAAGGTAGCTGATGATATAAAGACCTTCTTATGTATACTAATTTAGTCAACTCGTCACAAAGGTTAGGGGTTTGGCAGATGTGTGAAAACTGATTATATTTTGAAAAAAACGTGGATTTTTGCTGGTCCAATAGATATCCCTTTACTTATTGACACACATATTTAGATGGGTCATACACGTGTGCCATAAGGGCTTTGCCTTTCTTGTTGTAAGTGATGATATATATTTGTGCGGTTGGTTGGTACATTTGTGTATTTGCTGTATAAGTGACTGATTCCTGTTAATGTGTATTATTATTGATTAAGTTACGGAGATTAGGAGTCCAATATCACAAATTATAAAAATGTCAAGATGGCCTTATAAAGTTATACGCAAAGCCAAAGTCAGAAAGCTCTGCGGTGATCATATTCCCTTTAACTCTTTCACCACCATAGTTGACTTTAGTTGAGGGTGACTACAGTTGACATGGAGGAGTCATGTCAAAGGGACCGTATTTCCCGCAGTAAAATGTTTCCACTAGCTTAACTGACTGACGTTAGTGACATGTAAATCCTACCTTCCCCTGGGACACATTTTACAGTGGTATAACCCGATGTGTAGTGGGGATTTCCCTTCAAAAAGAGTCCAGCACACAAAAATGGCCAAGTTCAAAAATGCGCTTTCACTGCACCAGAGGTTTTTGGCCTTATTTTCAATGATGAAAATAGCGAAGGACCTGAAAAAGATTCTGACAAAGGCCTTGATGATTCTGCTGATGAAGGCTAGTTGCCAGAACCAGAAAATTGCAGGAGTCCTCGAACGGATTCGGGGAAGGCTGCTTCACAACTTGTGTGTTCTCAGATACTGTCTCATATGGACCATACGGTATGGTTGACTATTGTGATTCAACATTGGCTAACATTGCTGCTGACCAGTTTAGCCAACTGCAAAAAGTCGAGAACAATGCTACTAGGCTAGCATTTGAAAAGTCAAAGAGAAAGTAATGCCCCTCCTAGAACAGCTGCATTGGCTGCCAGTGAAGGCCAGGGTTTATTTCAAGTTAACTACTCTGACATTCAGGTTTTTCAGTGGCACTACCTGACTAATTAATTTGCCTTGCTTACTTACTGCTTACAGACCAGCACTGCAACTCGGAACCAGTGCCATCTTGCTGTCCCAGAAAATAAACTCAAAAACTTTGGTCAAAGATTTGTTTTGTTTTCAAGCCTCAACAGTTGGGAACAGCATCCCTCATGAGCTGTGCCATTGTCAGTCTCTGTCTTCTTTCAAAGCACAACACCTTTCAGCTTGGTTTTATTTTCTCTATGTTTTAGATAGTAAGCAATTTGATTTTATAAATTTACCTGAGAGAAAACAATATAATTTTCCCCCATTCATTTTTGTAAAGTCTGCTTTTGCTTTATAAAGAGAAAGGTCAAGGCTAGGGTGTCACTGTCAGGTGATATCAGACGGGTCAGCAATACTGCAATTAGCCAATCAGGCTCTGGTAGTACTCTCAAATGAGCAATATTGCTCCATAACTTTGAATCATAAATAATCCTTTTTTTCTACTGTATTGCTTAACCCATTTAGCCCCGTACAGCAGGAGATTGACCATGATAATTCAAGGGTACCCTTGAATTATCATGGTCAATCCATCTCCTGCAACTGATACATAGTTGTTTGGCAAATTTGAGAAATGGGGCTAAAAGGGTTAAACCTCTTGTGTAAATGCAGCCACTGGCACTGTTTTATTACAGTATCAGTGGCTTTATGTGCAAGAGGGCTTAGATTGGACAGTTCATTTTGGTCTGTTTGCTGTCATTTGTTACAGGTGGATGGTTATTTCTATGTGAATGATCACCTGGAGAAACTGATGTTTGATGAACTGAAACAGTCCTGCAACAGTAAAGGCTTCGGGGGTTTTCTGCCCGGCATGAAACAGATTGCCAATGTGGCAGCCCTGCCGGGCATTGTTGGGGTATGAAAGAATTTTGCCTCAGCCATATATTGCTGTACCTTTCACTTTTTTCCTGTTCCACAGCAAAGTAACCCTTTGCGTGTTGGTAGGACCGCTACTGACACAAAGGGTAAAAATCATCCGCTGCTGAAGGCATGTCACAGGAAATGCAATGACCGTATCATGGATATTACTGCCAGATTAGCCAAGCTTATCGTATTTGTAGTCTGTGTGAATAAGCATTGTCGTGTTCTTGCACAGGGAATTAGTATAGCAGAAATGTGAATTCACATGTTGCAATTTTGCGGTGATACTTGAATCTTTTTGTTTTCACATGTTGATCGGCCTGTTGTGGTCCTCAAGTATGAAGTCTGATATTAACTCATTCACGGCCAGCCGCATCCAGATGTGTGGCATATGCCATGCATCCGGAGGCGGCTGGCCGCGAATGAGTTAACCCCTTCATTGCCAGTGGACACAAGATGATGTCTGAAAGCACGCAGGACAAAATCTATCTCTTCAATCCAAGGAACACTGATATGAATAGGGTCAGCAAGAGGCAAGGAACCTCAATGAGCCCCCGAGGTTCTTTGCCTCCTGCAGTTATATGGTGTTTGCATTTACCTGGTGGTGCAAGGGTTACTTATAAACATCTTTTACCATACTTTTGTTGCAGAGATCTATTGGCTTGCCGGATGTTCACTCGGGATATGGATTTGCCATTGGTGAGTGAGGTGTTCCATAAAATTACTCCTTTATCTCAATCTAAAGAAACTTCCCCTTTTTTTGTGGTAGTTATTATCTGCATAAATGCATGCTTATGTTGTTAGTTGGTGTCCATTGGCTTTACTTTAACAAACTACATCGGTACGTGTTGAGCATTTGTCAGAACTCCCACCGCTCGCCAAAATATCAATCAATAGAGGGGGGGGGGGGGGGGGGGGGGGGAGGAATGCGTGTCGAGACCCTCACCACCCACCGAAAACTTATGGGGGGAGGAGGGGGTGCTGTCCAAACTCGCCATAAAGGGACTTTGTTTTTATAGCATTTTAAAGAATTATTGGTGGGGGGAGGGGGTCCAGAACCCCTGAAACTTTGCTTATGACATAAAAAGCTGGGTGAACTGGCAGTTTGACATTTCCGGTGTTTGCTGTAATTGTGGAAAAAATTACTTATTCAAGCCAGTGAAAAGAAAAAATCATGTCATTATCGAAGTTAAGACGATTGGCACCCACACCGCAAAGATGGGACGTTAGGCTCAGGATTGACACCAGTTTGGAGAGTAGCTGATTTGACTAAATTCCCCCTGCCCTCTTCTCCCATGATTTTTACTTAAAACATAAAAATAAAAATAAACTGTCATTTACGTATGATAATTGCAAACTAATTAAGTGATTCTCCATTCAAATGCCCCTGTAATTGTAAATGAATGAAATTAGGCTTAAAACAAGCCTTTGTCGATATGTTGGGATTATTACATTAGAAAATCTGCCATTTCGCTTATAACAAATTTTGCTTATAACAACAACAAAATCTATATATATACATACCAACACTGACTGCAGTCTGTCTAGATGTAACACAATCCATCTGCAAGAGACATAGAGACACATATCCTCATTGGCCCCAGCAGTTGTGGGGCTTATGAGGATCTGTGCTTGTTGCTGACACCACTTTTTAATGTATACATGTTCCCTGGATGGCTGGGGCTTTGTTTCCTCAAAACACATTACCGATGACATGACTAACTGGAAATAGTCTACTTGCTTACCAATTTTAGCCTAAGACCCAAAGGGTCCCCCCAGGAGGCTCTCGGGGATCCCTGAAAGGGACGAGAGAGCTATCGGGGATCCCTAACAGGGACGAGAGTAGCCTCCCCTGCCCATCCGGTCAGGCGCCAGGTGGTGTCTCCTTTAGCCAGTTGTCTACTTCGCTGTTAGCGTTCGCACGCGTTTACCTGAGCCTCTGACCCTTGGATAGACTGTGTACGGTTCGACCGTCCTTCCAGCCTGCCGTCGCCTAGCCCTCGTCTACTGGCTCTGACGTGGCCCGTCTTCCCTGCTAGCCCTCGCCTGTGCCTCGTGCAGTTGGCTGGCCCTGGAACCTTCTAGGCTTTCGTCGCGCGGTGGTTTGTACTTCGTCACCCCGCCATTCCGCCATGGACAGGTAAAGTCTCGACCGCTTCCTACGTCTCGCCTGGCTGGGCCGGACGTCGGGCTTCGCTCGAGCGGCTGTTCTTTCTCTCCGCATTTCGGCACTGGCAGTTCACATGTTCTTAAATTCGAAGCTTGTAATGGCGGGGTTCGTTTACCGCCGCCATTCGCCTTCGTGTTGGGGTATGGGTTGCGGTTACTTAGTGCGCCTCTTCCCTCTGCGGCAACTTCCAGTGCCTTAGTGGCCGGTGCTTTGTGCTTCGTCACTCGGCCATTCCGCCTTGGGAAGGTAGAGTCTCGGCCGCTTCCTATGTCTGGCCTGGCTGGGCCGGACGTCGGATTTCGCTCGAGCTACTGTTGCTTTCTCTCTGCTTTCACTGTGACCGCCGTGCTTTGGCCGCAGTCGCCTGCGCGGCGTTAAACCCGAATAACTATCTCACCATATTTCACTGTGAATTAGCGTGTCTCTCATATTTCAAAGCCTCAAATGGCGGGGTTTGTTGCCCGCTACTGGTCGCCTTTCATGTTTGGGTTTGGGTTGCAGTTACCAAGTGCGCCGCTCCCCTGTACGGCGACCTCCAGTGACCTAGTGGCCGGTGCCTTGGGCTTCGTCACTCTGCCGTTCCGCCATGAAAAGGTACAGTCCCGGCCGCTTTCTACGTCTCGCCCCGCTGGGCCGGACGTGGTGCTTGGCTCGGCCTTCTGTGTAATTCTTCTGCATTTCACGGTGAGTTTCGCTTGTTACTTCGGAGCTTTAACTGGCGGTGTTAGCTAACCGCCACCCGTCGCCTTTCATGTATGGGTATGTTTGCAGTTGCCAGGTGCGCCTCTGCCCCGGACGGCGACTTCCCGTGACCCGGTGCCCACCACACGGTATCGACCGGGTGCCTGCTGCTCCTCTGTCATCGGCTGCGCGGGCTGCGCATCTTGACTGGAGGTCTTGGTCTCTACCCTGGTGTTCCCCGCGGATCGACCCGCGACTGCCCGTCTTCCTCGGGACCTCCTGCAGCACGGTGGGATTGTTCAAGCTCCCCTCGGACTTGGGATTGCACCCAGCTCGCATCCCTGGTAAGTCGTGCCCCACTCCTTGTGAAGGAGCTCCGTGCACTGCGACCCCTGTCGCCTGTTAGCAGACACGTCGGCCTTCGGCCTCTCCGTCTAGTCGTGCCCCGCTCCTTGTGAAGGAGCTCCGTGCACTGCGACCCCTGTCGCCTGTTAGCAGACACGTCGGCCTTCGGCCTCTCCGTCTAGTCGTGCCCCGCTCCTTGTGAAGGAGCTCCGTGCACTGTGACTCCCGGCGCCTGTTAGCAGACACGTCAGCCTTCGGCCTCTCCGTCTACTCGTGCCCCGCTCCTTGGGAAGGAGTCCCGAGCACTGCGACCTCTGTCACCTCTTCGCACACGCGTCGGCCTTCGGCCTCTCCATCTAGTCGTGCCCCGCTCCTTGTGAAGGAGCTCCGTGCACTGTGACCCCTGTCGCCTGTTAGCAGACACGTCGGCCTTCGGCCTCTCCGTCTAGTCGTGCCCCGCTCCTGGTGAAGGAGCTCCGTGCACTGCGACCCCTGTCGCCTGTTAGCAGACACGTCGGCCTTCGGCCCCTCCGTCTACTCATGCCCCGCCCCTTGTGAGGGAGCTCCGTGCACTGCGGCCCTGTCACCTGTTAGCAGACACGTCGGCCTTCGGCCTCTCCGTCTAGTCGTGCCCCGCTCCTTGTGAGGAGCTCCGTGCACTGCGACCCTGTCGCCTGTTACCAGACACGTCGGCCTTAGGCCCCTCCGTCTACTCGTGCCCCGCTCCTTGTGAAGGAGCTCCGTGCACTGCGACCCTGTCACCTGTTAGCAGACACGTCGGCCTTCGGCCTCTCCGTCTAGTCGTGCCCCGCTCCTTGCGAAGGAGCTCCGTGCACTGCGACCCTGTCGCCTGTTAGCAGACTCGTCGGCCTTCGGCCTCTCCGTCTACTCGTGCCCCGCTCCGTGTGATGGAGCTCCGAGCGCTGCGCCCTCGGTCACCTCTTTGCAGACGCGTCGGCCTTCGGCCTCTCCGTCTAGTTGTGCCCCGCTCCTTGTGAAGGAGCCCCGTGCACTGCGACCCCTGTTGCCTGTTCGCAGACGCGTCGGCCTTTGGCCTCTCCGTCTCAGTCGTGCCCGCTCCTTGAGCCCCGGGCACTGCGACCCTTATCGCCTGTTGGTACCCTAGTCGGTCATGGGCCCTCCTTCCAACTCGCTGACTCCTTCGTTGAGTCGCCCAGCCAGCGACGGGCCCCCTCCTTGAGCCGCGGGCACTCCTTCGGGATCGTCCTTCTGGTATTCGCCCTTCCACGTTCACCGGTTCTCGTCTGTTCACCGACGTGAAGCTACGTCGCGCTGTTAGCGCTTGGATGGGTGCCCCTAGGGGTACACCCAGTGCAGTGGGGATCGGCGTCCTCGCCCTCGTCGCCTGGATAGTTGCGGCGCCCGCCGTTCGTCGCCCGCCCACTCGACTCCCTCCAGTGTCCCTGTCGACCTTCGCCTGGTGCTCGGCGCTGTCGTTCTCCTCGGGACATCCTCTTCCCCACTCCCTTGCACCCTTCGCCTCCAGCGTCTCCCCGACCCTCTCCGGTGGATGACTCTGCGTCCGGCGTTCGCCGTTGGCCTGCCGGCGTCTTAGCCTTCGGCTTCCTGGTTCGCTGACCTCTCGCTCCCCTTTGTGCTCGCTGCCTCCGGTGTTCTGCCGGCGCTCGTGCTTGCGGCAACCCTTCCCAGCTCTAGTGGATCGTCCGCTTGGCTTCGAACCCTCCGCCCTTGCCTTCCTTCGTTCGTGGCGGCTTGGCTCCTTCCTGACCTTCTCCCCTGATGCGACGTCGCAGCTCTACTGTGCTCCTGTGGGTACCCGCGCCCTTCGGCCCTGCCTGGCAGTCTCTGAAGGAACCCTCCTAGGCCTGTGGGCTCAGTGTCAACCTTGTGGGTTGTGTTCCCGCCCTTCGGACCAAGGCCCTCGCCCTTCGCGTGCAGGTCTCCACTCTTCCGTGAGAAGTTGCGTTGCTGCGCCTCGCTCGGTACGGCTCCCCCGCCTCGGACCCTTCGCGTCGCCTTCAGCCCTGGGTCGTCGCCGCCAGCCGGGACCTACCCTTTGCTTCTACACGTCCCCAGGCCTCCCGCCCCCGCCGTTGTCTTCGCTTGCCGTCGACGGGACCGTTCCCAGCTCGGCCTCTCTGGTGTGGTCTCCCCTCAGCCCTGAGTCCTTGCGTGGATCGTGGATGCCTTGGTTGCCCGAGACCTTCGATCTTCCGCCAGCCATTCTCCGCCTTGGTGGACCTGCTTCTGCGGTTTCAGTCAGTGCTCCCTCTTCGTAGGGCAGGGATGCTCTCCTCCTCCGGTTGCTCTCCTGGTCGCCCTGGTCAGCGCCTACTGTCCGACCTCTCGCCCTCTCGCCACCTGTTCACCTGGGATTGGTTGGCGACCGACCGCAACTTGGTGCGTCTTCACGAGCCTCGGATCCAGTTCGTGCCATTCTAGCCCGTGGGTAGCTGCGGACGCGGCGGTCCCCTCCTGACTGCGGCTCCAGCTCCTCCTCCTGATGAGTGCGGCGGCTGATCTCCTTCCCTCGGTCGTCTGTCCTCCGCCTCTGGAGGCCGTCCTCCGGCGATCTCTCTACCCTGGTGCCGATCTCTCCTGTGCTGCGCCATTTCGGCTTCGCTGGACGGACATTCTTGGCTCGGCTCCCGGATTCCCCCTGACCTCGCCACTGCCCGGCTCGCTCTGCGTCGTTGCCGGTCTCGCCGGTTGGGGCGCTCTCCCTCTTCCGTATTCCGCTCGTCGGCCGGCCGCTGGCCCGTGAACCTGACTTCGCGGCACGTCAACCCGCTGGGACTGGTTGCAGTTGGCAGGCCCTCTGCGCTTGGCGATACGATCTTCGGACATAGGACCTCCGCGTCCTTCCGACAACCCCCTTCGTGGCTTGCCTTCAGACGCAGGAGGAACCCGCTCTCCCGACCTCTGCTTCCTCCTCTATCGCCCCCTTTGCTGGCGAGTGGACAGCGACTTCTCCCTCCCAGCCCGCCCAGTCCAGGGCACCTGTTCGTACTGGCAGACTACCGCTTGCGACGGAGGCAGCTTTTCACACGGTTTGCGCCCTACGCTGGGAAATCCTTCGCTGGTTCTGCGCTCGTTGGAAGACTCCCCCCTTGTTCTCTTCGCCACGAAGTGGAGCCTCCGGCTTCCCCTCTTCATCTCCCCGTTCCCGACCTCTGGCCTGGGCAGTCGATGCACTTCGTTCCCTTGGGACAGACCGGTCGTTTACACCTACCCTCCGGCGGTCCTGGTCCTCATGTCCTCCTCAGCCTCCGGGGATGCAACGCAGTCCTTCTCCTGGTGGCCGTTCTCCTGGACCGGATCGTGGACTTCCGACCTTCTCAGTCTCGCCGCGGGCTCACCCTCCCTCTCCCCACCCCCCGCACGATGCTCGAGCTGCGCCGACAGCCGCTCTTCCACCCCTGCCCGAGCGACTTCTCCTACACGCCTGGCGATTGTGCGGCAAGCTCTCTCCGCTGGAGACGTCTCGAGCGCGACAGCGGACGCTAGCGCTTCAGCCCGCTGACCTGCCAGACGTGGCTACGAGGGAAAGTGACGTGTTTCGTGCCTGGTCCTCTGACTGCCGCCTCTCCACCGTCGGCCTGACGACTCCTCAGCTCGCGGACTTCTTCTCTGGCTCGTCCAAGACCACGGTTGGCTCCCCTTGGTGCACCAGCCCCCCTCTGGATCGCCGACGCCTACTGTCTCTTCGGCCGTCCCGACCCAGCGCCTGCAAGGACCTGCCCGACCTTATCGCGCGTTTGGCGTGCAGCATCCGGTCTTCCGCCCCCTTGGCCCGCGCTGGGACCTCCCTGGTCCTCCCCTGACTGACTTCGGACCGTTGAATCGCTCCACCTGGCCCGCTTCGCTGACGTGACTCGGAGACCTGCTTCCTGAGGGCCCTCGCCTCGGCGCCCTGCGTCAGCGAGCTCCACACACTCTCGTCTCTCCCTGCCGGCCTGCAGCTCCGAGTGGTTGGCTCCGTTCAGCTACTCCCGGATCCTTCCTTCTCGCTCAGCCTCGGTCTCCCTTGACAGCGTCTCTGGTCTTCGCCACTCGGCCGCTTACACGACCCGGCTTCCTCGGGGGACTCCGCAGCAAGACCCGGTGTAGGCTCTTCGTATCTACCTGCGTCGCTCCAAGTCCGTGCTGAGGGGACGGGCTCGTCTCCTTGCCGCGGGCAGATCCGACTTCTCAGCCCAACGTTCTCCTCCTCGCCCCGCTGGGTTTTTCGGTCCGCCTTCGCGACCTTTCCCACAGGGAGCGGAGACACGCACGGTCCGCGCCTTGAAGTTCGCGCCTTGGCCGTAAGTCTCGCCTGCGGCCGCACCTGTGCGGTGAAGGACTTGGCTGTAGTGGGGTAGGGGGCCGAATCTACCGTCGCCCACTCCTACCTTCACGCCCTGACGTTCCAGCGCGACAACCTTACGCTGGTGGGCGGCTTCTGCGGCGCAACACTCCCTCCAGGCGCCCTCGGCGCTTAGGCGGCACTTCGCTAAAATTGTCGGGAGTGGGTGATCAGGAGTGACGGGCCGTCTTCGTCCCTGAAGAGGTTTCTAAAAGGGGATTGTGCGGCACCCTCCTCCTCTTTGCCATTCTTCCAGTTAGTCATGTCATCGGTAATGTGTTTTGAGGAAACAAATTAATTTTTCTCTAAAATGTATTTTTTCGAAAAATACTTACCGATGACATGACTCGGAGGTCCCTCCCTCCTCCCCGCTTGCCGCTGGTAACTCCGTAGACAACTGGCTAAAGGAGACACCACCTGGCGCCTGACCGGATGGGCAGGGGAGGCTACTCTCGTCCCTGTTAGGGATCCCCGATAGCTCTCTCGTCCCTTTCAGGGATCCCCGAGAGCCTCCTGGGGGGACCCTTTGGGTCTTAGGCTAAAATTGGTAAGCAAGTAGACTATTTCCAGTTAGTCATGTCATCGGTAAGTATTTTTCGAAAAAATACATTTTAGAGAAAAATTAATTTTTGGTGAACAGTCTACTCATGCTTGGTTTGACAGGTAATCTGGCAGCATTTGACATGAGCAACCCAAAGGCAGTTGTGTCCCCTGGGGGCGTGGGCTTTGACATCAACTGTGGTGTGCGCTTGCTTCGAACAAACCTTCACGAACGTGATGTGCAGCCACTGAAAGAGCAGTTAGCACAGTGTCTCTTCGACCACATTCCCGTCGGTGTGGGATCAAAAGGAATCATTCCCATGACAGCCCAGTGAGTAACAAATCATTCTATGCACATCAATAGTTGCGGAAGTGTCATAGTGTTGCTGCTGGCAATGCTATACGATACTTCCGCAGCTATTGATGTCTTGTTTTTGTCTGCTGTATTGAAAATATGGTAGACTTTGAAACAGGGTTGGTCGGAGCGTGTTTTATAGCATGCACATGATGTCATAGGTGGGTGGGCCCCAAATTCTGGCAAAGAAGTAAAAAAATGACGTCGTGTCCAGTTACGCAAACCTTGCTAGTACGTATGTGACAGTGACTAGTGCGAATGTTTGTGGATGGAAAAGTTTGAAATATTAGCATGTTTTTCTTAGAAGAATTTTCTCGGGGTAGTTTTTGGGCTCACGTGTGAAGCAAAAGTGAGTATGTTCTGGGCCAGTGGTCGTCCGTCCGCCGTCGTCCGTGGTAAAAACTTTAACGTTGGCATTTGTTTCCTCAAAATACATTACCGATGACATGACTATATGGAAGTGTCTACTACATACTCAGTTTTAGCCTATGAACCTGTTGTGTTACAACACAACCCGGGAGGCACTCGGGGAACCCCCAGAGGGGCCGAGAGTTGTCTCCCGTTCCTGCCCATCCGGTTCCGAGTCACGTGGTGACCAACCAGTCGTTCTACTTAGCTCATGCTGTGCACGCGTGTCATACCGATGACATGACTATGTGGAAGTGTCTACTACTTACTCAATTTTAGCCTAAGAACCCGTTGTGTTATCACACAACCCGGGAGGCACTCGGGGAACCCCCAGAGGGGCCGAGAGTTGTCTCCCGTTCCTGCCCATGCGGTTGCGAGTCACGTGGTGACCAACCAGTCATGCTACTTAGCTCACGCTGTGCAGACATGTTTCTGTTAGCCTACGGACTTTGACTTTACTTGGTGTGACCGGTTCGTTCAGCAGTCCTCATGTCTCGTCCGTTTGGACTTCTGCTTGCGCCGACCCTGCCTTGCCCAGTCGGGCTGCTGCGTTCCTGAGTGTTCAGCTACTGGCCCTTTCTGCGCCCTTGGCTTGCTTGGACTCCTCGGCGCTGTCTTGCCGCTTCGCTGAGGGTGGTATGGAGGTCCCGTCCCCGCTCCTACTGAGAGGTAAGGTAGCTGTACTAGATTTCAAGCAGTGGTACTTTCTTCTTCGTCTTCGTTCTATTCTCGCGCCCTATGCTCGGCTTAGCTTGGCAGGGCCTCCCGTGCCCGCTCACCTTTTCAAGTTGATAGGTGTGGCTGTACCATTGTTGTTTCTTTCTTGTACTATTATGCGCCGATGGCTCGCTTAGCTTGGCGGGGCCACACGTGCCCACGCCACACGCCTTCACATTGATAAGTGTTGCAGTACCAGGCGCTTCCTGCATGCTTGTAGTTGTGCCATTCTGCACCGTATGCTCGCCTTAGCTTGGCGGGGGCCCCACATGCCCGCGCCCACTGGCCTTCATGATGATAGGTGTTGCAGGACCAGGCGCTTACTTGCATGCTTGTACCTTTTTTGTGCCATTATCAGGCATGGGAATTGTCCGCCTAAAGGCAAATTTCCGCCGAAATGATTTGCTCAGCCGCCGAAAAAAAAAAGTTGTCCGCCGAAAAAAAAAAATGGGGTGCAAAAAGTAACTGAGCACCGGTCATTATACACTGCGAGGCCGCATTGGTTCAAGTGATATGCCGCCCGCTAGAGTTACGCGTCACCTATTGTGGCTTCAAAGCAGTCGTTACTTTACCGTGCAAGTGGGCAATACAACACTGAACGCACCGTTTTCATGCTCGGCTTACCGTCTCGCGCACTGTACGTGTGGGGAAAATGGCGGCATCACGAGTTGTTGAAAATGGCGGTGTGAAAGGATATCGTTCAAGACAGAGTGCTGTTTAGTGTGCACCTGATCATGATCCGGTAAGCAACCACCCCCCCCCCCCACCCCCCCGTCGTTTGAATTTTTTGGCCGCTCTAATGGACCACGCTACTCACAACCCCCCCCCCCCCACCCCCCCCCTGTCGTTTGATTTTTTGGTCGCTGGAATGAAGGACCACGCTAGAAATTTCAGACTTTTTTCACTTTTCTAATTCCCATGCCTGCATTATGCGTAGAAGGCTCGCCTTAGCTGAGCGGGGTACCACGTGCCCTCGCCCGCGGCCCTCCATTGGTGATTTGTGTTGCAGTTGCCAGGTACTGACCTGCACGCAGTGCTGCGAGTTTCAATGGCCGTCGGACAACCACAAGGTGTGTCTCCCCTGTGCTGGATGCTCCTCCAACCACGCTTGCGACACCTGCTCCACCTGGCCTGAGCTGCGCTGGTCACAGTTATGGAGCTTTTACAGGCGCGAGCACCCGGCACCGGTGTGTGATCCTTCTACAGTCGAGGCGCCCCCCTCCATCTCCGGAGCAGTGACCGCTCGAGACCCACTGACCTTGTGGAATGGACGCCAACCGGGCGCATGAGCCCAGCGCTCCTAGCAGGACTGCTCTCAACGCGACCGCTTCCAGGAGGGAGCCCGGCCTCTTGGGATGCGCCACGCGCCGCCCCGTGTCCACTGTCAGTCCTCGCTCGTCTCTATTGGAAAAGCCCGCTGACTCTTACGGGGAGTCGCCTAGCTGGCAGAGAGCTTACGGGGAGTCGCCTAGCTGGCAGAGAGCCCCCCCCCCCCCCCCCCCCCCCCCCCCCCCCGTGTCTGCCCTGGGGGGCTTGGATGGGATAACTACCTTTTAGTTCCCAGGGTCACCCTGGTCAGCCCCACTGGGTGGGTTTTCTTCTGTATTCTGGGGCATGTGTTTCTGTCTATCCTTGGTCCATTCACCTGTATTTTCCTTTTTTCAACTCTCCCTACTGTCTGCGCTGCCTATAGCTCTTGATATTGGATGTGTGTTACTAAATGGTCTTAGCTTTATTTAGGCCCCATGTCATAGGTTTATTTAACGTATTGGACCGGCTGGCGACATACATTCAATATTCTGTTTTTTTTTGTGTGTTTTTTTTTCACACGCAGTGTAGGCACGTCCTGAGAAAGCCTTGTTGCTGTTGGGACGTTAAGCAATGTACAATCAATCAGTCAATGGCAGAGAGCCCGCCTCACTGAGCCCGGCTCGAAGAGACCTTTATCCACGCGTCCCAGAACTTCGGGCAGTTCAGAGCCCTCACGCTACTCCAGTTCTTCCAGACGCTCGCGCTCCCCTATTGTCGATCGCAGGAAAGACCATGTTACGCGCTGCAGTTGCGGGCACAGCCCCCCCCCACTGGTCGGCCTCGTCGCACTCGACCCACCCTCGGACGTCGTTTCCTCGACCGTCCTCCCGCTCGTCTCGTCCCTCCCCTCCAAGCCCAACCCGCCGCCCTTTGCCCTTCTCGACGGCGACCTAGTAGGAGGCCCCCCCCCCCTCCCCTCGGGTTCATTGGCACCATTCCCATGGCCGCAGCCGCTCCCCCCGCTTCAGACGCCCTTCCTGCGTCGTCCAGCCTTCTCCTTGTCATGTCTTGCCGTGGGCTCCTCGCTGGCAGAGCCCCCTGCGGACTGGCTGTTTCCCCTCCACATCTTCCGGCCGCTGGGACTTGGCTGTCGGCGCCGTCGGGTTTCCCCCCATCTCCCACGTGATGACGAGGCCCTGAGCCTCCTGGCCGAGGACTCCGTCTCCGCCCAGCTGGGTGGGCTTAGCCGCTCCCCTTCTCCTCGCTCTCCCTCTTCGGACGCCTCGGACTCCCCCAAGCTGGTCTCGTCTTCGCATGCGGACATCGTGCTCACCTTCGATGAAGCTGCTCGCCTCATCTCCGCCGCGCTTCCCACGGACGCCTGCCCGCCATCCCCTCCGCTCAAGAGGAAGGTCTCCGCGTTTGTTGACGCTGGACAGCAGGTGAAGAGGTTCAAGTCACTTCCGCAGCCCCCCCGGCTTTCGTGACCTGCGCGACGCCTTCTCCGCTTACCTCCTAGCGGGTTCCAGGGGCTCCAAATTTTTCTTGGACCGGAGGTGGCCAGCTGGTCTTGACGTTGTCTTTCGTCAGGACTGGTACTCGGGCCATTCCCAGGCGTTCACTTGCCCTCTTCCCGCTTTGGACCCTCCGGCCTTGGTTCAGGCTGGCAGCGCCACCCTGCTGAAGCGCTCCCTTGCCCGCGGTCTGGACAAGACTGCCTCGCTTGTCCGTAACACCGTGGCTTGCTCGGGGTTCCTGGCGCTGCTTAGCCAAGCCTTCGTCCGCCGCATCGAGGACGCCTGGCACCCCTCGTTGACGCCCCTCCTAGGAGACCTACTAGATCTTGCGGAAGTGGCCAACCGGGCGGCATATCACTCTTCAGTCAACGCCATGGCAGCCGCCTCCAACTGCGACCTGTTGCGTAGGGATGCCATGTTGCTGGCTTGCCGCGGAATGCCCCCCGACCTGAGGACTCGGCTGCGCCGTACTCCCCTTGGTGGCCCCCTTCTCTTCAGTGAGACCTGGCAGAAAGTGAAGGATGCAAACTCGGAACTTTGGCCTCGCAGGACAGCTCCACCTCACTTTCACACAACCCGCAAGGCAGTGGGTCGCGCCCTGCGGAACCCCAGAACCGCCGCGTCTTCCGCCCCCGCGCCTCCTCAGGCCCCACGTGGCCACCCCGGTCCTGTTAGCTCCCATGCCCCCGCCTGGCCCCGTACTGCCCGTCACCCAGGGCGTGGGCGGTCTCCAGTCAGCGGGAGGCTCGCGCTCTGCAGCAAGGAGTGGCGCTTGCTGTTACCCGATGACCCCTGAATCCTTGAGACCATTACCGAAGGCCTTCGGATTGCCTTTCACTCCCCACCTCCGCTTCGTTGCTCTCCGTTGTGGGCCGAGGTGCCGTCAGATGAGCTCAAGGCCAGCGCTCTATGCGGAGAAGTCGCCGCTCTTCTGCAGAAGGCCGCCACAGAGGTTGTGTTGCACCCCGACTCCCCAGCCTTCTACAGCTGCCTCTTTGTGGTATCCAAACTGGGCGGCAAGTGGCGTCCAGTCATCGATCTCTCGACATTGAATGCGTTTGTTGCGGCCTCGTCGTTTCGCATGGAGACTTGCTGGGCCCTCAGAGACCTCCGTACAGCCCATGGACTATGCAGTCAGTCTGGACCTGTCCGACGCTTATCTCCATGTCTCCATGCACCCCGCCTCCAGGAGGTACCTCCGCTTCGCATGCGACGGTGCAATTTACCAGTTTCGGGCCCTGCCGTTTGGTCTCAACCTCAGCCCCTGGGTTTTCACCCGCATCATGGACGCAGTTGTGGCCAAGGCTCGACAGTTGTCTTCCAATCCGACTACCTCGACGACCTCCTCCTTAGCAGCCCTAGCCGGCCAAGTAGCCCAGCAGGATGCAGCCTCCGCCAGAGTCTGGCTTCAGCTTCTCGGCTTGATGAATGCGGCGGCGGATCTACTCCCCGTCGGTCGTCTCTACGCCCAGTCGCTACAGCTGCACCTCCTGCTTCACTGGCGTCCGTCCTCCGGCAATTTGGCCGTCATGGTGCCCGTAACTCCGATGCTTCAACCCCATCTGAGACTTTTGATGGACACTTCATGGCTTGCTTCAGGAGTCCCCCTGTCCTCTCCGCCCCTCCCAGCTCTCCCTGTGTGTTGACGCAAGTCTCTCCGGGTGGGGTGCCCATCTGCTGCCGCGGTTCCTCACGACGTCCGGCCCCTGGCCTCCAGAGCTGGCGGACAGACATATCAACTGGTTGGAGCTGCAAGCAGTTTGGCAAGCCCTCATCGCATGGGAGGTACAGCTCAGTCACCAGGAGCTGCTCGTCCTCTCCGACAACGCAACAGTGGTTGCCTATATCCAGAAGCAGGGCGGGACGCGCGCCCCTGATCTATGCATGCTCCTCTTGTGTCTGATGCGCTGGTGCGAGGACCGCAACATTTCTCTCCGAGCTCGACACCTGAACGTGTTGACCAACTTTCTCTCCCGGCGTGGCCAGTTGCTACACACCAGTGGACGCTATGCAAGGACATCTTTCAGGTGATCTGCGCGCACTCGGAGACGCCTATGATCGACCTGTTTGCCACGAGGTGGAATCACCAGCTTCCCCTCTTCGTCTCCCTGATTCCCGATCCCCTGGTCTGGTCTGTCGACGCGCTCTCCAACCCATGGGACGATCTCATCGCGTATGCATACCCCCCGACAGTCCTCATTCCCAAAGAGTCCTCCTCAAGCTTCGAGGATGCAAGGCGGTCATCCTGCTGGTCGCCCCGTTCTCCTGGAACCGGTCCTGGACCACCGACCTCCTCAGCCTCGCCACGGCCCCCCCCCCCCCCCCCCTGCTGCTACCCACGCCGAGCACGATGCTCAAGCAGCCCTGACGCTGTTCCACCCATGCCCGGAGCACCTTCTCCTTCGTGCCTGGAGATTGTGCACCAAGCCCTCACCTCTAGAGGTTTCTCGAGTGCAGCAGTGGAAGCGATCGCTACAGCCCGCAGACCCTCGACCAGGCGCGTCTACGAGGGAAAATGGCGAGAACTGTGCTCCTGGTGCGATGAACAGCGCCTCTCCCCCACCGAATTGACTAATCCCCAGCTCGCGGACTTCTTCCTCAGGCTCTTCGGAGACCAAGAGTTAGCCCCTATCACTATCAGGGGATACCTGTCCATGATTGCCGACACCTACCGGCATCTCGGCCGCCCGGACCCCGGCGCCTGTAAAGACATCGCCGACCTTATGACTCACTTTGGCCTGCAGCGTCCAGTGCCCCGCACACTTTATTCCTCACTGGGACCTTCCCTGGGTACTGACGTGGCTGAACTCTGCCAGTTTTGAACTGCTGCCTTTGGCCCGCTTCGCGGATGTGACTCGTAAGACGTGCTTCCTGTTGGCCCTTCCATGTCAGCCCGAGTTAGCAAGCTACACGCATTTTCAGCCCGCCCTGTCTGCCTGCAAGATGAGGTCTCCTTTGTCCGCGCCACAGGTTATCACCCTACGGCCACTGCGGGATACGAACTTTCCCCGGGAGACCAGGCAACAAGATCCAGTGCGCGCCCTACGCGTTCACCTACGCCGAAAAAAAGCCATCCGGAGAGGACGCTCACGCCTCTTTTTACCTTTAAACCCCGGCAGAACTGACATAACAGCCCAGACGATATCTTCCTGGCTACGCTGGGTGATACAGTCCGCCTACCAGGACCTCTCCCCACAGGGAGCGAAGAGGCTTAAGATACACGCACACGAGGTACGAGCCATGGCCACGAGCGTCGCGTTCGACCGGAACTGCGCTGTCAAGAACATCGTGGCAGCCGTGGGCTGGCGGGCAGAATCGACCTTCGCCTGCTTCTACCTCCGGGATCTGGCAGGCCAGCAAGACAACCTCGCACTGGTGGGGGACATCACTGCGGCGCAACACTCCTTCCCAACACCTCAGGCGCCGTAGGTACGGACTTAGCTAAAATTGTCGGGAGGTTGCGTCAGGGAGGATGGCTCTAACTATAGCCCTTGTGGGTGTGTTTGGGTGCGGCACCCTCCTCCTTATCGCAATTCTTCCACATAGTCATGTCATCGGTAATGTTTTTGAGGAACTTATTTCATTTTTCTCTAAAAGGTATTTTTTCGAAAAATACTTACCGATGACATGACTTGGAGGACCCTCCCACCTGCCCCGCTTGCCGCTGGTGAGCTAAGTACACTGACTGGTTGGTCACCACATGACTTGCAACCGGATATGCAGGAACGGGAGACAACTCTCGGCCCCTCTGGGGGTTCCCCGAGTGCCTCCCGGGTTGTGTGATAACACAACGGGTTCTTAGGCTAAAATTGACTAAGTAGTAGACACTTCCACATAGTCATGTCATCGGTAAGTATTTAAAAAAAAAAACCTTTTAGAGAAAAATGAATTTTTGTCCTCTGGCTGTCCTGCCTTGTCTCACCTCGGGAAGCTCGCTGACTCTTATGGGGAGTCATATAACCAGTTGAGAGCCCACCTTACTCAGGCCGGCCAGCAGAGGCCTGTGTCCCTTCGTCCGCGGACTGCTGTACCTGTACCCGCCAGAAGCTCTAGACCCTCTCGCTCGTCCATTTTACCACGTTGAATAAACCGGGTCTCGTCTGATCGCCGATGTTACGCGACGTCGGAGCTCCCGTCTTCGCAGTCGCTTCCCCCGCTCTTGGCTCCAGCCTTGATCCGCCCGCCCTTCGCCCTGGCGCATCCCTCCGTCGTCGTCGCCCTATTGTCTACAGTGCTTCCCCCGGCCCGTCGCGATAGAGCCGTTGTCGCCTCCGTTCCCTGTCTTCTTCGGGTTCCCCTGTCTTGCGGCCGCGCTCCCCGCTAAGGCCTGCTCCCCCCCCTCCCCGCGCTCAAGAGGTAGGTTCCACTTCGTTGATGCAGGATGACAGGTGAAGAGTGTCAAGTCGCTTCCACAGCCCTCTGGCTTTCGAGATTTTTGGGACGCCTTCCGCCCAGCTCCTACAGTCACGCTTCCGGGACTACGACTTCGTCTCGCTGGCCGGCTGGACTCGACCTTGCCTTCAACAGGACTGGTACAGAGGTGCCTACCTTACGCGCTAGCTCGTAATTTTACGCATTTTCGGCTCAAATTACGGGAATACGACCAGTCCCTCAAAAATACGCAATTTATGGGGGGAGGGGGGGGGGGGGGGGGATGGCTGGCTGGCTAATTGTGGACTGAAGATCGGCCGTTAGGCTCCCAGCCTCTGGAACCAGAGACTGTCACTAAGCTTTGCGCGTGTAGTCCGCTACACACTGACTAGCCAAGGCAGCAAAAATACTCGCACACAGCGCGCCAAGCGTGCACTGAAACACTGAACTCTGACTCGCGGGTAGTAACCAGCGATAGCAGGGGGCTCCACTGCTACAAATGCATGCAACGTGTGCAGAAAGGACTGTTGTTGCTCACAGTGGTGCGTACAAAAGTATGATATTCAAAAACATTTGGAGTCCGCTGGGCACAAGACCAAGGCAGTAGTACATCCCAAAAAAGCACTTTTTTGTTAACCCTTTCGGCCCGGCAAACCGCTGTACTGGTTGGCGGTCTTCCCGGAAAACCGCTAGAGCGGTGTCGGGTGTTTTATATCGCGCACCCGGTGATACGCGAGCCTCGCCGCGCATGTGGTGACCTCGCCCTTCACCCGCACTGATGCATTATACTACAGGGTCCTGACAGTGCGTGCGTACTTTTGTACGTGGTACACGGTCAGCTTTGCGGCGCTAGCATGCGTATTACGGTCAAAATGGCGAGTGAATGTTTAGATATTCGGAGTGATAAAATTTTGTGTTTGGAGACATGGTTTCAAAAGCAGATAGCTTTGATATATTGGGACTCGTGTGTCAACCTACCGCGTGGCAGCATAACCACGTGTTGGCAGTGTCAGCTGGAGCGATCAACGGTTGAGGCACTGACAACAGCAATGATGTACAGCTTGATCGTGAAGCTGAATTTGGAGGTTCTAATTGATATTCCATTCCTCTGATGCTACACCTTGGTGCACATGCAGGTGACTCTGTGGACGCTGACACACATTGGTCACACGTGTAGTACGTGCATTGTCTTTACAACACTGATACTTCCAGCCGATCGTGTATGAGACACACCATCGTTCAATGCCGCTTATTACATGTTGTCTAGACTGTGGATATGCCGTACAGTGGAAGGTGTAAACATTGACATCTGGTGACCAGGTATGAAGGAGCCTTACAGTGTATCGGCACACTGGAAATGCATGGACACTAACGCGTCGCAGTAACTGATGCCCTTTTTACTAACAGCGACCTGTCATGCACGAAAGACATTTTTGGCTCACGTGCGAAGCAAACGTGAGTCTATGTTCTGAGCCAGCGGTCGTCTGTCCGCCGTCGTGCGTAGTAAACTTTAACGTTGGCATTTTCTCGGAGACTATTGAAGCTACAGTCTTCAAACTTGGCCCAAGGATACTTTGTGGAAAGACCTTTCTAAACAAGTCAATTTTAGTGACAGTTTCTCACAAAGGTCAAGGTCACAGTGATCAGGAAATTTGTCAAAAATAGCTATTTGGGGACATAATTTCCTTTTCCTCAAATACTATTCACAACTTCTAACCCAAACTTGGTACAAAGATACCTGATGAAAAGACCTTTATATGCACACTAATTTCGTTGATTCCTCGGAAAAGGCAAGGGTCACAAGAGCTCAAGAAATATGTCCAAAATTACCATATTTTTACCCCCCCCCCCCAAAAAAAAAAAAAAAAAAATTTTTCCGCAAATACTATTCACAACTTCAAACCCAAGCTTGCTACAGCGATACCTGATATTGTGTGAATAAAATAGCTAATACAGTAATAGTGTGGATAAATGTCTTTATTTTTAATTTGTTTGCTGTGGTGTATATTTTTTGTTGCCTGCTGTGCTGAAATGATTACACAAAATACACATTTTTAAGCAGCCCATTACACAAAATGGTCTAAGAGGGGTAGGCACCTCTGCTGGTAGGCGGCCCTCCCCAGTCCTCTCCTACTCCCTTTCTGCCTTGGACCCTCCGGCACTAGTGCTCGGTGGTGGCGCCGCTCTAGTCAACGCGCCCTCCCCCGCGTTTTGGACAAGACTGCGTAACTCGTCTGAACTCCTTGGCTTGCTTGGGTTTCCTGGAGCTGCTCACCCTAGCTTGTGTCTGCAGCATCGAGGACACCTGGCGCCCGTCGTGGTAGCCCTACTCGTAGATCTCTTCGCCCTCGCGGAAGTGGCCAACCGGTTGGCGTTTCTTCGTCGGTCAGCGCCTTGACTGCCTCCACCGTTCAACCTGTTGCGTCGGGATGCCGTGCTTCTGACCTGCCGCGGACTGCCCCCCGACCTGAGATTCCGGCGAGCCCTGGATCCTCGATACTGTCGCAGAGGTCACCGCCGCTGCGTCGCTCCGGCTGCGGTCTGAGATTCCGCCCGAGCTCAAGCCGACCCCCTACGAGGAGAGGTCGCCGCGCTTCTGCAGTGGGCCACCTCAGAGGTCGGATTGCGCCACAACTCCCCAGCCTTCTACAGTCGCCTCTTCGTAGTACCCAAGCTGGTCTGCGTTCACTCTGCCCTGCACGGGTTTTGCATGGAGGCCGCCGTACAGCCCGTGGACTTCGCTGTCGTCTGGTTCTTCCGATGCATTGCTCCACGTCCCCTTGCACCCCGCCTCCAGGAGGTATCTCCATTTCGCCTTCGGCAGCGTGATCTTCCAGTTTCAGGCCCTCCCGTTCGGTCTCAACCTCAGCCCTTGGGTGTTCACCCACTTCATGGATGCCGTAGTTGCCTAGGCCCAGCAGTCTTCTTCCAGTCCGACGTCGATCTACCTGGACGACCTCCTCCTACGCATCCAATCGGAGGCTGACCTGACTTTGGACAGGGATGCGCTGATACGGCTGTAATCGTGTTTGGGCTTCCTTTTCATTGCGGGCAAGTCGGACATCGCCCCTCTCGCCGCTTCGTCCGCCTCGGCATGTTATCTGCTACCGACCTCAACAGGGTGCGTTTGCCAGAGCCTCAGATCCAGAAGTTAGCTGCCTAGCCAGCTATTTAGCCCAGCTGGACGCAGCCCCCGCCAGAGTTTGGCTTCAGCTCCTCCCCTCGTTCGTCCCTGTTCCCGGCTGCTTCAGCTGCACCTCTGGCTCCATTGGCGTTTGTCCTCTAACTCTTTCTCCTTTAAGACTCTCTTTCTCTTCTCGCTCTCTCTGAGCTTCTAACTCTTTCTCCTTTAAGACTCTTTCTTTCTCTTTTCGCTCTCTCTGAGCTTCTAACTCTTTCTCCTTTAAGGCTTTCTGGACTTCTAGTTCCTCTTTCTTAAGTACTCTCTCTTCTCTCTGAATTTCTCTCTCCCTCGCCCTATCCTCCCTATCCTTACATTTCTTGACGTAATCAAAAAGTTTATCGTCCTTAAGCCCTAACCTCTCACCTTGCTTAATATAAGCATCTACCGGGTCCGACTCCATACTTACAGTAACACTTCCCAAAAGTTGAAAACGTAAAAATACAAATCAACGGCAAAAATAGCAACAACCTACACAGAAGAACAGTGACCTACTTAGACGTCCAGATGGAACGAAAAGTAAGAACGATAGAAAGAAGAGCAAGGAAAAAGAATACTATCTATACAAAAGGAAGAATCAAGAACTAGCTCCTCTTAAGATCCAAAAAACTACAGAAACAACCGATCATACCCCCTAGAATCGGAGAGGGGAACTTAAGACAAACAACCAAACATGCACATAGCAATCAACCCTTACTCTAAAATCGCTACTCACTAGCGCCCACACTACTCTAAAATACCGCTAAAACAGGGTCACCACTGTAACGCACGCAGACTTGCCCCCAGTCATACGCACAGACTCGCACAACAGACGCATACACCACCACTGACTCAGACGGGTGCATTCATGCGGTAAAAACTCAACACACGGGCTCCCTTTCTAACGTAACTTTTATACAAAATAAACAATATAAGAAGAATGCTCACAAACTATCACAACTATATACACCACTTCCACATACACACAATATCACTGCCAGGCTAGGTATTAGTCTCTCACTATCCAACCTGCTTGGTGTTCTCGCCTGGTTACGCTCGGTCCTTTCACGTCTAGGCGTGCAAGTCCTTCCTCGTACGCTCCCGAGTGGTCCTGTCTCTCATGTCGTGGATGTCCTCGTTACTCGTACTGTATCTTCGCTGTGACCCAAGTGTCTTGGCACCGGCCGCTCACTCCCTGAGTGAAGAGCTGGAGAGATGACCTCGCATTAGGTCCTGGTGACTGACGTCTCGGCGTCAGTCGCTCTGTCTCTCCGACAAGCACTCTGAATTCTAGGTTTCAGAGTCTTGGAATACGGGCTAGGTATCTCACACACATCTGTCCAAGCTGACAGTAAAGCCCCGTACTAATGTATTTAGCCCTCTGACAGACTGAGCTTCCGCCTAGAACTCACTAAAAACTCCCCGTATTATTAAGATTCCACGTGGGTCTCGGCCTCACGGACTATTGGCACAAAACAAATCGTTAACAAAAACCATACCGTATTTACCCTACTGTGTGAACACTATGCATGAGCATAGAGTTTCATCACAGCGCCCACCCAACCTGTGCATGCTCCCCTTACCGTCGGATGCGCAGGTGTGAGGACTGCAGCTTTCCTTCCAAGCTCGACACATTCCCGGCCACCTGAACGTCTTGGCCGACTCGCACTCCTGGCACAGCCAGCTGCTACACATTGAGTGGACGCTACTCAAGGACTTATTTCAGATGATCTGCGCTCACTGGGAGAAGCCTATGATCGACCTGTTCGCCACGAGGTGGAATCACCAGCTTCCCCTTTTCGTCTCCCCGATTCCAGACCCCCTTGCGCTCCCCATCCTGGGGGTCGGCCTCTTTGCGTATGCGTACCCCCCCAACGGCCTTCATTCCCAAAGTCCTCCTCTAGTTTCGAGGCAACCCCGTCAGCCGCTGTTCCACCCGTGCCCGGAGCGTCTCCTCCTTCACGCCCGGAGATTGTGCGGCAAGCCCTCACCGCTAGAGGCTCCTCGAGTGCAGCAGTGGAAGCGATCGCTACATCCCGCAGACCCTTGTCCAGGCACGTCTACGAGGGACCAGCAACTCTCCCCCACCGAACTGACTACTCCCCAGCTCGCCGACTTCTTCCTTGGGCGCTTGGGGACCAGGGGTTGACCCACTTCACGATCCGGGGATACCTGTCCATGATTGCTGACACCAACCGGCACCTCGGCCGCCCGGACCCTGGCGACTGCAAGACCTCGCCGATCTTATCGCTCACTTCGGCCTGCAGCGTCCAGTCCCCGCTCACTCATTCCTCGCTGGGACCTCCTGTGGATACTACCGAGGCTTAACTCCATCAGGTTTGAACGGCTGTCCTTGGCCCGCTTCGCGGATGTGACGCGTAAGACATGCTTCCTGCTGGCCCTTGCCACGGTGGCCCGAGTAAAGCGAGCTACACGCGCTGTCAGCACGCCCTGCATGCCTGCAGTTCCGGATGGATGGTTCCGTGCAGCTTCTCATGGACCCGGCCTTCCTTGCCAAGACTAGGTCTCCTTGACCGCGCCACAGGTGATCGCCTTATGGCCGCTGAGAGATGGGAACTTCCCCAGGAGACTAGGCAACAAGATTCTGTGCGCGCCCTACGCGTTACCTATGCAGATTCAAAACCGTCCCGAGAGGACGCTCACGCCTCTTTCTGCCGTTGCATCCGGGCAGAACTGACATAACAGCCCAGACGATATCTTCCTGGTTATGCTGGGTCATGCGGTCCGCCTACCGGGACCTCTCCCCAGAGGGAGCAAAGAGACTGAAGGTACGCGCACACGAGGTACGAGCCATGGATACGAGCGTCGCGTTCGACCGGAACTGTGCTGTCACAGACTTCGTGGCAGCTGTGGGCTGGCAGGCAGAATCGACCTTCGCCACTTCTACCTCCGGGATCTGGCAGCCAGCGAGACAACCTCGCTCTGATGTGGGACATCACCGCAGCGCGACACTCCCTCCCGGCGCCCCAGGCGCCGTAGATACGCACTTAGCTAAAATTGTCAGGAGTTTGCGGCAGGGAGCACGGCTCTGACTATAACCCATCTGCGGTGGTGTTTTGGGCTCGGCACCCTCCTGCTTCTCGCAATTCTTCCATATAGTCATGTCATCGGTAATGTATTTTGAGGAAACAAATGAATTTTTCCTCTAAAATGTGTTTTTTCGAAAAATACTTACCGATGACATGACTCGGAGGACCCTCCCACCTGCCCTGCTTGCCGCTGGTGAGCTAAGTATTCCGACTGGTTGGTCACCACGTGACTTGGAACCGGATGGGCAGGAACTGGAGACAACTCTCGGCCCCTCTGGGGGTTCCCCGAGTGCCTCCCGGGTTGTGTTGTAACACAACAGGTTCTTAGGCTAAAATTGAGTAAGTAGTACTAGTAGACACTTCCATATAGTCATATCATCGGTAAGTATTTTTCGAAGAAATACATTTTAGAGGAAAAATTCATTTTCTCAGAGACTATTTAAGCCACAGTCTTCAAACTTGGCCCAAGGATACTTTGTGGCAAGATCTTTCAAAACATACCAATTTGAATGACCTCTCACAAAGGTCAAGGTCACGGGATCAGGAAATATATGAAAAACAGCTATATTTTGACATTTTATTTTTTCTCAAATACTATTCACAACTTCAAACCCAAACTTGGTGCAAAGATATCTGGAGTCGCATCCCTGGTTGTGTAGTGTACACAACGGATGCTTAGGCTGCAATCGGTAAGCTAAGTGTACCTTCCTATTAGTCATGCTGTCGTTAAGAGTTTTGAGAAAACAAATGCCTTTTATGAAAACATTTAACCCATAAATCAACCCGTACTTTTTGTAGGAAAGCATTGTATTAATTTGTCAGCCAGCTTTCATACCTATTCAACATTTTCAGTGAAAAGTATAGTGCATTTGAAATTTTTGGAATTGCAATTTTCGTGATATTTTGGGATTATTTTAGAAACAGTTACAAATCTTTTTACGAAAACAGCAATCTTCTCATTAATACCTGAATCATTCTTCGTAAACAGTATTTTATTTTGGATGCTGGAAATGACAACATTATGTTTTCTTTTCCCAGAAACCTTGAGGAAGCTCTGGAGATGGGTATGGACTGGTCTTTGCGAGAAGGTAAGCTTGGTTTATTGTCTTTAGTAATGAAATTTTCTTTAGAAACACACTTAGAAAGACCAAGTTCAACCCCAGTGCGCAAAGGTCATTGTCATCCGCCGTTGACCCGCGCACAGCTGTGCGCGGGCCAACGGTGGATGACGTCGGCCTGATGGCCATTTGCGCATTGGGACGCAGCTGTTTTGTACTTGTCCTTTTTCTAAGTGTGATTCCTTCTTTGTTTTGGAATTTCTTTGCATTTTACACACATGACGGTCACCATTTTGTCTGATTTCTGTTTTTCTTCAGTAGACACCAGTTGTTGGCTGAAAGAGAGAGGATAATTGATACCGAGGAGCCTTAAGATTTTGTATGTCAAATGATAATAATAATAACAAAAGCAATACCGGTCATTATACAAGTGGTTTACTCAATTCTATGAATTGACTCAAAGCGCTGTGAACTGAACACGCACTCTCACCTGAAATACACGCATTCACTCTGTAGACAAACGCAGTACAAGACAAACACAGGACACTCACACGGTGGTAAGGGTCAGCTCAGCTATTTAAGTTTTGGAAATTTTGATCGCTTGTGTTTGTTATTTTAATGTGGGCTGAAACCGATAACAAAGTGGAGGGGTAGGGGTAGGAAGAACTGGAGTACTGGAGAGAAAGAACCCCTAACGGTCCACCTGAATTAACAGTGAAAAGTGCGACCCTGGAACGGGGTATCAAACTTGGCATCTTTAGCTTTGGTGGCAGATTGACCATTGCGCCACAGACTGCCCCAATGATAATTCTGTCCTAGGAAGGCAAAAGACAAAAAGTCTGTTTTCTCAAAATACATTCCCGATGACATTACTAATAGGAATATACCTAGCTTACTTAATTTCAGCCTAAGATCCTGTTGTGTTCCTACACAACCAGGGAACCAACTCAGGGGGCTGTAATTAGGGCCATGAGTAGCCTCTCGTCCCTGCCCATCTGGTCACGTGCCACGTGGTGTCACGCCAGTCGTTCTTCTTAGCTTACCGTGAATGGTTGTGTTCTAGCCTAAAGGACCTTTGGCTGTGTACAGTGCGATCGGTTCTTATAGGGCCGGTCGGGTTTGGATTACATGTGTTCCCTTGGAGTACCTGTTCCCTTGGGTTCTTGTGTCTCTTGGATTACGTGGGTTCTCTTAGATTTTTGTGGTGCCCCATTCGTTGGAGTTACGTGGTTGCGGACTGGGATTACGCTGTGCCGTCTGGGACTTATCTTTCGCCTGCGCTTCCTGTGGGTCGTGTGACAGGTTCCCCTCCCCGTCCCCGCAGCCATGGCAAGGTAAGGCCTCGGTCCATGCCCTTGACCGGCCCTGCCCCAGGGCCGGTGGCTTTGACCGGAGGTGCTTTGGGTCGCTCGCATAACTCCTCGTGTCAACACTCGAGCTTGTTTGGCGGGGCCCTGGGGGCCCACGCCTGGTCGCCTTTCACGTCTGATATGTGTTGCAGCTGCCAAGGTCGCACCTGCCTGCAGTGTGACAACTTCCAATGGCCGAGCGATAATCATAAGATCTGCCTCCCCTGTTCCGGCTGTGCCTCCAACCACTCTTGCGATGTCTGCACTGCCTGGCCAGAGGACTTATGGTCGCAGCTTTGGAGATTCTACCGGCACAAGTGCCCGACGCCGGCCCGTGATCACCCGCCCGTCTTGGTGCCCCCCTCCTTGCTAGGAGAAGAGACTAGACGTGCCCACTCAGAGCTTGGGGAGAGGATGACTCATCAGGCCCGTATGTACACCCCACGTCCCACGTCTTCGACTACCATTGGGCCCCCTCGGACCGGTCCCGCCTGCTCCTTGGAGGAGTCCAACCTACAGCGCGCCAGCCTCATCGAGGCCCGCCCGCTCGTACCCCGCATTGCGGCTACAGATACCCTAGACCCTGACGCACTACACAGAGACAAGCCTGTTCACTCCCTCCGAGAGTCTAGCCGGCAGCGAGCCAGCCTCATCGAGGCCCGCCTGCAGCGACCTCGGTCGCCTCGTCCTATGACCACTGGCAGATCGGACAGATCGCACGACGACAGGAGTCCCGTGTGGCGCAGCTCATTGGACATGTCCAATAGGAAGGACCATGATGTGCGACGCTGCAGCAGATGCAGCACCTGGCCTTCCTCGTCCTCTTCGCACTCAGTGACTTTGCGCGACTCGAGGCCGCGTCCACCCTCTCGCTCATCCCGACCCTCCTCTCCGCGCCGGGTCGCCCTCTGCTTTGGGGCGCTTTGGGAGAACATCGCCCGTGCGGACTCGACAACGCTCTCCACGTCGCAGTCGCTCCCCCCGGGATAGACGGCCAGTACGCTATAGCGCCGTCTCACCCCGTCACCCCCCTAGGCGCGCCTCGCCCCTTGCCTCACCCCATGGTCAGCAGCGTAGCTCCTGGGTGAGTCGTCCCCATATTTCCTCCAGTCCCGTACGTCACGACGATGCTAGCGAACCTCACGGCTCCCGCACCTCCTCCCGGAACGACCCTCAGCTCCTCCATCGGTCGACGCGCCCCCATGACGACAATGAGGCCCTGAGTTTGCTGCCAGATGACTCCGTCTCGGCCCTCCTCGGCGCGGACAGTCACTTCCCCTCTCCTCGCTCGCATTCTCCGGCCCGTTCCTTGTCGCCTGCGGCCCTCTCGGGTCTGAGGGCAGAGACTCTCCATTCCTTGGATAAAGCGGCTCGTCTGATTGCGGCCTGCCTTCCTGCGGATGCCTGCCCGCCGTCTCCCCACGCCCAAGAGGAAGGCCTCCACCTTTGTCAACGCCGGCCATCGGGTCAAGAAAGTCAAGTCGCTTCCCCAGCCCCTAGGCTTTAGGGACCTCGCTGCCGCTTTCTCTGCGCAGCTGCAACAGGGCGCTTCCTGCGAGTCTGACTTTTTCTCCGACGTAGGTGGCCCGCTGGCCTCAACATCACCTTCCAACAGGACTGGTATGCAGGGCATTCCCAGGCCTTCTCTTGTCCCCTTCCCACGGATTTCCCGGCACAAGTACGGGCGGTTGCGGCGTTGCTTTCCCCGAGGCTTGGACAAGATGGCGTCCCTTATCCGCAACACCCTGGCTTGCTCGGGTTTCTTGGAGCTCCTCACTCAAGCGTTCGTCCGTCGTGTCGAGGACGCCTGGCACCCGACCATCTCGCCCCTGTTAGGAGATCTCCTCGCTCTCGTGGTAGCGTCTAATTGGGCAGCGTATCACTCTTCTGTCAAAGCCATGGCCGTTGCCTTGAATTGTGACTTGATGCGTCGGGATGCTCTCCTACAAGCCTGTCGTGGCCTACCTCCTGAAGTGAAGACGCAGCTCAGTCGTGCCCCCCTTGGCGGCCCCCTCCTTTTCGGCCCCACCTGGCAGGAGGTGAAGGATGCAAGCATGGACCTCTGGCCCAGCAGCGCTGCTCCTCCCCGCTTTCCGGCAGCCCTCAAGGCCCTCTGCCCTTCCCCTCCGCCGCTCGCCCCCGGTTATCCCCCGTACTACCGCCTTCGGCCGCTCCCCACCTGTCTGGACCCCGGCCCCCGCCTGGCCCAAGCCCGCCCGCCGCCCAGGGCGCGAGAGGGCCCCCTGACTTTCCCTCGCTCCAGCCCTCGCCGGCCGCTTCGGGGTCGGCGGGAGGCTCGCTCTCCGCAGCGAGTTATGGCCCTCGCTGCTACTGGACAACCCCGGGGTCCTCACCACCATCTCCGAGGGACTCCTGATCTTCCGTTCTCCACCATCACTGTGACGCCCCCTGTGGACCAGGATACCGCTCGATCAGGTCAAAGCCGACGCCCTCCATGGCGAGATCGCCGCTCTTCTGCAGAAGGCCGCCAGGGAAGTAGTCGCTCGGAACGATTCCCCAGCCTTCTACAGCCACCTCTTTGTGGTACCCAAGCCAGGTGGCAAGTAGCATCCTGTCATCGATCTCTCAGCGCTGAACAGGTACATCGCAGACCCAGTTTTCCGCATGGAGACTGCCAGGGCTCTCTAGGCCGCTGTGCAACCCTTGGACTTTGCCATCAGTCTGGATCTATCCTAGGCGTTTCTACACGTCCCCATACACCCCGCCTCTCGCCGTTACCTACGCTTTGCTTCAACGGGGTGGTCTACCAGTTTCGGGCGCTGCCGTTTGGTCTCAACCTCAGCCCTTGGGTGTTCACGCGCATCATGGACGCCGTCGTCGCCAAGGCAAGACAGTTGTCCTCCAGTCTGACCTCAAACTATTTAGACGACCTCCTCCTGCGCAATCAGTTGGAAGCCACCCTAGCGATGGACAGAGATGCGCTGCTCCTCATATTGACTCAGCTTGGCTTCCAGGTCAACGCGGGCAAGTTGGATCTCATGCCCTCCCGCCTGTTTGTGCACTTAGGCATGGAATTTGCGACCGATCTCAACCGGGTAAGACTACCAGAGCCCTGGATCCAGAAGCTGGCTGCCCTATCTCACCAGGTGGCCCAAGAAGATGCGGTACCTGCCAGAGTATGGCTCCATCTCCTCGGCCTGATGAGTGCCGCGGCGGATCTCCTTCCTCTCGGCCGGCTGTACTCCCGTCCACTCCAGTTGCATCTGCTTCTCCACTGGCGCCCGTCCTCCAGTAGCCTCCCACCCCGGCTCCGGTTAACCCGATGCTCTGACCTCATCTGCTTCACTGGGCGGATCACTCGTGGCTTGCGTCGGGGGTTCCCCTCGCCTCACCCCCTCTACAGCTGTCGCTTTGCGTGGATGCAAGTCTCGCCGGGTGGGGAGCACACCTACTACCGAGATTCCTCACGGCGTCCGGCCGCTGGCCTCCAGACCTTGTGGA
The DNA here is from genome assembly GCA_036245525.1 of Semisulcospira habei. Lineage (NCBI taxonomy): Eukaryota > Metazoa > Mollusca > Gastropoda > Semisulcospiridae > Semisulcospira > Semisulcospira habei. The sequence goes on from BTPG01000003.1 coordinate 146,344,470, forward strand.
CAGGCACAGCAACTAGTTGTAACTGAACGCAGTTTGGCAAGCCCTCGTCGCATGGGAGTCTCGCCTCCGACACCAGGCGCTCCTCTTCCTCTTGGGCAACTTCACGGTGCTTTCTTACATCCAGAAACAGGGCGGGACACGCTCCCCCTCCCTCTGCATTCTCCTCTACCAGGTCCTGTGCTGGTGCGAAGACTGCGGCATCTCCCTCCAAGCACAACACATTCCGGGACACCTGAACGTCCTAGCCGACTCCCTCTCGCAGCGCGGCCAGCTCCTCCACACGGCATGGTCCCTGCGACCAGACATCTTTTGGGAGACTCCTATGATCGACCTCTTTGCAACGAGGTGGTATCATGAGCTTCACCTCTTTGTCTCCCCGATCCCAGACCCCCTCGCCTGGGCAGTCGATGCACTCTCCATCCCTTGGGACAGCCTCGTCGCTTATGCGTATCCCCCGACAGCGATGGTCCCCAAAGTCCTGATCAAGCTCAGAGGATGCAATGTGGTGATTTTAGTGGTGGCCCCGTTCTCCTGGACCAAATCTTGGACCACCGACCTACTCAGTCTCGCCACGGACCCCCCCCCCCCACCCCCCCTGCTGCTGCCCACACTGAGCACAATGCTCAGGCAACCCTGCCAGCCGCTGTTCCACCCCTGCCCGGAGCAGCTTCTCCTTCACGCCTGGAGATTGTGCGGCAAACCCTCGCTGATTTCCGCGGACACGTTTTCACAATTCCGCCGAAGCAGAATTATTTTCCGCGTCTAAAAACAACAAAAAAAAAACCACCTAAAAAGAAAATGTTTTCTTATTAAATGGCTAAAAATTTTCAAATGGATCGGATTTGTATGTAGTTTGGTTCACTATCGCCCGATACTTCCGGTAGCTTTAGGTTGCAGTAGAAAATGGCGGTGATCTGGTAAGCACATTACATTTTGTTATTTATTTCATCAAAAACATTACCGATGACATGACAAATGGGAGTGTCTACTACGTGCTCAAATTCTAGCCTACGAACCCGTTGTGTGCACACACAACCCGGGAGGCACTCGGGGAACCCTCCAGAGGGGCCAAGAGTTGTCTCCCGGACCTGCCTATCCGGTTCCGAGTCACCTGACTCGCCAGTCAGCTACGTAGGCTCACGACCTTCGGACGTGTTCTAGCCTCGCGCTCCCTTCGACCGGTCGGTCTTGGTGCTCGAGTTCACCGTGACTTTGGCTTCGCCTGTTGCTTCGCTTCTGCTTCGCTTCTTGCTTCGCTGCAGCTTCGCTTGCGCTTCTTCGCTTGGCGTCCTCCTTGGTTGGCCTCGCTTGGCGGACCTGCTGCTTCCCGCCATTTCGCCGGTGGCGACATGGACGTCTCTTCTCCCGCTACCGCTTCGGCAGAGAGGTAGGATAGTTAGTTGGGCCCGGAGCCGGTCCCTGGGCGGGGTACCGGCCTGTGCCTTTGGACTCTACCTTGTTCGGGTTGTGTGGGTTTTGTTGAGCGGGGACTCTTAGCTCGGCGGGGCCCTGGTGCCCTCGCCTTTCCCCTTTGGGGTGAAATTACTGGCTTCCCCTGGTAGCCTTCGGGGAGCATTGTTTAAACCAGCTGCGGCGCGTGGCTCATGTTGCATCTCCGGCCTGGCTGGGGTATGCTTGTTTCGAGAGCGCACTCTTAGCTTAGAGCGCTACAGCATTATTGCCGGGGGACACGGCCTTTCGTCCCTATTGTCGTTTGGCCCGCTGTGTGATGGCCTTAGTCCCCTGCGCGGCGTTGAACCCAAATAACTAAACTAAACTAAACCTATTGTCGTTTGGCGCACATTCCTCTCCAGCCTGGCTGGGGTAGGCTTTGTTCTAAAGACGCAAGCTTAGCTTCGGGCGCTATAGCAGTATAGCCTGGGGGCACAGCCCGTTTGTCCATATCGTTCGATACGGTTCCCCTTGGTAGGACGAGCCCTGTTGGTCTCGACCACGTACCGGCACGTTGTTTGTTTGGTGTGTTGCAGTGCCCTCCTGATGACCTGCACGCAGTGTGGAGGTTTCCAGTGGCCCTCGGATACGCACAAGGTCTGCCTGCCGTGTGTCGGCTGTACATCTGAGCGTTCTTGTGACGTTTGCGCCGTCTGGCCGGAGCTCCGCTGGGTCCAACTTTGGAGCTTCTACCGACGTGAACGCCCGACGCCTGTGCCTGTTGCAAGACCTGCGGAAGTGCCGGCTGTCATCTCAGACACACCGACCGCTCTTGCCCCCGATGGCCCCAGTCTGGAAAGATCTCCACAGCGGACACAGCAAGGTAGTGTGCGGAGTCGGGAGTTCGAGGCGCGGGTTCCCAGGAGGGAACGCGCTTGGACCAAGCCTTACGACAGGCAGAGAACCCATCTCGAGACAGAGGTCAGTTCGGAGAGACGTGCCTCGCGCCGTCCATGGTCAACCGGTCCCCACTCGTCTCCTAGGAAGGCCTTGGATCCCCCTCGGCCGCTGCGAGCCCGCCTCGCCACAGAGTCCAGCTCGCGGAGACATTCGCGCACACTCACCACACCTCTACCTGTGTCCAGTTCCTCCTTGCGATCGAAGTCTGACCACCACTCTCGCGCTCCTTCGTGTGAGCGTCGTAAAGTTCGGGATTCTTCTCGTCATCTGGACCATGGACCTTCGCGCTCTACCTCTTCGCGGCGTTCGTCCCACGTTCCCCGCTGTCTGCCTCGTCCCGCCCGTTCCCCTTCCCCTCGCCCAGCCTCTTTCCTTCCTCCTCGTTCCCGAGGATCACGGTCTCCAGCTCGTAGTCGCTCGTCTGGTCGCCGCCGCCGTTCCCGCTCCTCTAGTGCGTCGCGTCGCCGTCGCGGACGTCGCTCTCCCCTGCGTGCTTCGGCGCCTTATGGCTCCCCTCGTCCTCGTCGAGCTGATCGCTCTCGGAGTCACGGTCGCCGTCCCTCTTCGACGGCTCTCGGCGGCGTGGACGACGATTCGTTGAGTCTTCTCCCTGATGATTCCATCTCAGTTCTCCTCGGAGGTCTCAGCCGCTCTCCTTCGCCGCTCTCTCCTTCGGATGCGTCGACAGCCCACGGGTTACCGGCCTCCTCCCGCACAGAGGTTCTTCTGGCCCTCGACGAGGTCGCTCGCCTCATCTCCGCCACGCTTCCGGCAGCGGACTGCCCTCCATCCCCCCCCTGAAGAGGAAGCCTTCTGCCTTCGTCGACGCGGGTAGACAGGTAAAGAAGTTCAAGACTCTCCCTCAGCCCCCCTCCTTTCGTGAGCTTCGGGATGTGTTCTCGGCCCACCTGTTGTCTGACTCAAGGGACAGTAATTTCTTCTCGGACCACAGATGGCCTCCGGACCTCGATATGTACTTCCGCCAGCAGTGGTACGCCGGCCATTCCCAGGCCTTCCTCTGCCCTCTCCCTCCGGTGGATCCAGCCGCCGTGGTTCAGGCGGGTGGGGCCTCTGCACTCAGACGCGCGCTCCCCGCGGGTTTGGACAAGACGGCTTCGCTTGTCAGGAATTCCTTGGCCTGCGCCGGCTTCATGGAGCTCCTTACGCAAGCCTTCCTCCGGCGCGTGGAAGATTCGTGGCACCCGTCCCTGACCCCCCTTCTTGGCGACCTCCTCGTCCTCGCTGAAGCGGCCAGCTGCGCCGCGTATCACTCTTCGGTCAACGCTATGGCTGCAGCCGCCAATTGTGATTTACTCCGCCGCGACGCTGTCCTGCAGGCCTGCCGGGGAATGCCTGCCGACCTGAAGACCCAGCTGCGTCGGGCCCCCCTCGGGGGACCCCTTCTCTTTGGTGACACCTGGCAAGCCGTCAAGGATTCCAATGCGGACAGGTGGCCTCCCAAGTCTGTTCCTCGGCGCTTTCTGTCAGCCCGCAAGGCCGTGGGTCGCCCCCTGCGGATCTCCAGACCCGTCGCCCCGACCTCAACAACCCAGCTGCAGTCCCTGCGTCGCCGTCGCCCCGCCTTCGGTCGCCCCGGCCAAGCTAACGCCCCCGCCCCCGCTTGGCCCCGTCCCGCCCGTCGCCCTGGGCGCGGGCGGGCTCAGTGACTCCTCCCCTCCTCCGCCTCCGCCGGCCGTCTCGGGTCCTCCAGTCGGCGGCAGGCTCGCCCTCTTCAGCGACGAGTGGCGATTACTGATTCCAGACGACCCGTGGATTTTAGACACTGTTTCCGGCGGCCTACGGATCTCCTTTCGTTCCCCTCCTCCTCTGCGTACGACTCCGCTGTGGACCGAGATCCCCGCAGACCCGCTCAAGGAGTGCGCCCTACGGGGGGAAGTCGACTCTCTCTTGAGGAAGGATGCCACAGAGGTTGTGCGCCGCGCAGACTCGCTGGGATTTTACAGCAGACTTTTCGTCGTCCCCAAGCCTGGCGGCAAGTGGCGCCCAGTGATCGACCTCTCAGCCCTAAATCGCTTCATCGTGGCTCCTTCCTTCCACATGGAGACGGCCCGAGCCCTGCGTACCGCGGTGCGACCCATGGATTACGCCGTCAGCCTGGATCTCTCCGATGCTTACCTACACGTACCCATACATCCGGCCGCCCAGAGGTATCTGCGCTTCGCGTTCGATGGAACCGTTTACCAGTTTCGAGCCCTACCCTTCGGCCTCAACCTCAGCCCCTGGGTCTTCACCCGCTTGATGGATGCAGTTATGGCCAAGGCACGGCAGTCGTCTCTCAGCCCTATGTCCAACTACCTCGACGATCTCTTCCTGAGAAACCACGTCGAGTCCGTCTTGGAAGAGGACAGGGATACTCTGATGCGTCTGCTGTCGCGACTGGGGTTCCTCCTCAACGTCGGGAAGTCAGATCTCACGCCCTCGCGCCGCTTCATTCATCTCGGAATGGATTTTGCCACCGATCTCAACGTTGTTCGCCTCCCGGATCCCTGGATTCGGAAGTTGGCCACCTTCGCCAACCAGCTAGCTCAGCAGGAAGCAGCTCCCGCCCGAGTTTGGCTTCAACTCCTCGGACTGATCAACGCAGCGGCGGACCTTCTCCCCCTGGGTCGCCTCTACGCCCGCCCCCTTCAGCTGCACCTCCTGCTTCTCTGGAGACCCTCTTCTGGCGACCTTGCCCACCTGGTCCCGGTTTCCCCCCTGGTTCGCCCTCACCTTCTACGCTGGACCGACACGGCTTGGTTGGCTTCGGGAGTCCCTTTGTCCTCCCCTCCCCCGCACCTCTCCCTGTGTGTCGACGCGAGCCTCTCGGGGTGGGGAGCCCACCTGCTTCCTCAATTCTCCTCGGCTTCCGGCCTCTGGCCCCCGGAGTTTGCGGACAAGCACAGCAATTGGTTAGAGCTGCAGGCAGTCTGGCAAGCCCTCTTCGTTTGGGAGAACCAGCTCAGGAACCAACGGCTTCTCGTCCTCTCCGACAACTCGACGGTGGTGGCCTACATCCAGAGACAGGGGGGCACCCGATCTCCCGACCTCTGTATGCTCCTCTTCCGTTTGATGCGCTGGGCCGAGGAACGCGACATTACACTCCTCGCACGACACATTCCGGGCCACTTGAATGTGTTGGCGGACTCGCTCTCTCGCCGCGGCCAGTTGCTCCACACAGAATGGACGTTGCGCCCGGACATCTTCCAGATGATCTGCGCCCGTTGGGAGACTCCCTTAATCGACCTCTTTGCTACGAGGTGGAATCGCCAGCTTCCCCTCTTCGTCTCCCCGATTCCAGACCCGCTGGCCTGGGCAGTCGATGCCCTCTTGATTCCTTGGGACGGCCTCATCGCTTACGCGTACCCCCCAACAGTCCTCATTCCCAAGGTCCTCCACAAACTTCGAGGGAGCAACGCAGTCCTGCTTCTGGTCGCCCCGCTGGCTTGGACCCGGTCCTGGACCACCGACCTACTCAACCTCGCCACCTCTCCTCCCCTGCGCCTTCCCACGCCCCGTTCCATGCTCAAGCAGCCCAGGCAGGCTCTCTTCCACCCTTGTCCCGAACGCCTGTCTCTTCACGCCTGGAGGTTGTGCAGCGCGCCCTCACCGCTCGAGGCTTCTCTGGTGCAGCAGTGGAGGCAATCGCTGCAGCCCGCAAGCCTTCCACCCGGCGTGTTTACGAAGGGAAGTGGCGCGTCTTGTGTGCCTGGTGCGACGCCCGTCGCCTCCTACCCACCGGACTGACTAACCCACAGCTAGCGGACTTTCTCCTATGGCTCTTCGAGGTCCAAGGTTTGGCGCCCATCACCATCAGGGGATACTTATCCATGGTCGCCGACACGTACCGTCATCTCGGCCTTCCAGACCCCGGCGCCTGTAAGGACCTTTCCGACCTCATGTCCAGCTTCAGCCTCCAACGTCCGACTCAGCGTTCTCTCATTCCTCGCTGGGACCTACCTTGGGTCCTGACGTGGCTGAATTCTTCCCAGTTCGAGCCACTCGCTCTAGCCCCTCTGGCAAATGTGACACGCAAGACCTGCTTCCTTCTAGCCTTGGCCACCGCGTCCAGAGTTAGCGAGCTACACGCTCTTTCTACCCGCCCAGACTGCCTCCAGTTCAGGGCAGATCGCTCCGTGCAGCTCTTAACGGACCCCAGCTTTATTGCCAAAACAAGGTCGCCCCTAACTGCTCCACAGATCATCACCCTGCGGCCCCTGGGAGGGCCTGCCTGCTCTCCGGAGACTCGGCGACAGGATCCCGTGCGTGCCCTACGCATCTACCTGCGCCGTACCAAAGTTACCCGTAGAGGGCGCTCCCGCCTCTTCCTGCCCATACGCCAGGGCAAGACTGATATCACAGCCCAGACGATCTCCTCCTGGCTGCGCTGGGTAATACGATCGGCATACATGGATCTCTCCCCACGCGTAGCGCAGAGACTGAAGATCCGCGCACACGAAGTACGCGCCATGGCCACGAGCGTCGCATTCGATCGGAACTGCGCTGTCAAGGACATCGTGGCCGCGGTGGGCTGGCGAGCAGAATCTACCTTCGCTCGTTTCTACCTTCGGGATCTGGCGGGACAGCGAGACAACCTCGCCTTGTTGGGGGACCTCACGGTGGCACAGCACTCCCTCCCGGCGCAGCAGGCGCCGTAGGTACGCACCTAGCTCGTTACCTGGGAATTAGCAATGGGAGGACGGTCTTGGTCTCCGGTAGTACCGGGGCGGCACCCTCCTCCTATTCGTGATTTTCCCATTTGTCATGTCATCGGTAATGTTTTTGATGAAATAAATGCATTTTTCTTTAAAAGGTATTTTTTCGAAAAATACTTACCGATGACATGACACGGAGGACCCTCCCACCTGCCCCGCTTGCCGCTGGTGAGCCTAGTATCTGACTGGCGAGTCAGGTGACTCGGAACCGGATAGGCAGGTCCGGGAGACAACTCTTGGCCCCTCTGGAGGGTTCCCCGAGTGCCTCCCGGGTTGTGTGTGCACACAACGGGTTCGTAGGCTAGAATTTGAGCACGTAGTAGACACTCCCATTTGTCATGTCATCGGTAAGTATTTTTCGAAAAAATACCTTTTAAAGAAAAATGCATATTTCTTGTTTGTATTGTAACTTAGTTTTAAGTGTTACATTTTGCTCTCACACTGTTTTATATTGCATACATTTTACTGCTGAATTTAATAATTTTTTGCGGGGAAGGTGGAGCATCGCTGATTTTCCTCTTTATCTTTGTTACTAGAATCCCACCCCTGTTCTTGAGTGCAGCATTTGGGGGGCGATCGCTACAGCCCGCAGGCCCTCGACCAGGCGCATCTACGAGGGGAAAGTGGCGAGTCCTACGGTTCTGGTGTGCTGTCCAGCGCCTCTCCCCCACCAATTTGACTGCCCCTCAGCTCGCCAAGTTCTTCCTCTGGCTCTTCGGCAACCAGGCATTAGCTCCCATCACGATTAGGGGTTACCTGTACATGATTGCTGACTCTTATCACCACCTCGGCCGCCTGGACCCCGGCGCCTGCAAGGATCTTGTCGACCTTATGACCCACTTTGGCCTCCAGCGGCCAGTTTCCCGCTCGCTGATTCCACCCTGGGACCTACCCTGGGTACTCACCTGGCTGAATTCAGACTGCTTGAACTACTCACCTTGGTCCGGTTTGCGGATGTGATTCGGAAGACCTGCTTCCTGTTGGCCCTTGCCACGGCGGCCCGAGTAAGCGAGCTACACGCGCTCTCCACAAGCGAGCTACACGCGCTCTCCACACGCCCTACCTGCCTACAGTTCAGGACAGATGGCTCCGTGCAACTTCTCACTGACCCTTCCTTCCTCGCCAAGACTAGGTCTCCCTTGACTGAGCCCCAGGTGATCACCATTCGGCCGCTGAAAGGACTGAATTTTCCTCGGGAGACCAAGCAGCAAGATCCGGTGCGTGCCCTGCGCATCTATCTCCGCAGATCCAAGCCAATCCGGAGGGGATGGTCCCGCCTCTTCTTGCTATTGACCCCAGGCAGAAATGACATTTCGGCCCAGACGATATCTTCCTGGCTACGCAGGGTCATACAGTCCGCTTACCAGGACCTCTCCCCAAAGGGAGCTAAGAGGCCAAGGATCCGCACACACGAGGTTAGAGCCATGGCCACAAGCGTCGTCTTCGACCGCAACTGCACCGTCAGAGACATCATGGCAGCGGTGGGCTGGCGGGCAGAATCGACCTTCGCCCGCTTCTACCTCTGGGATCTTGCAGGCCAGTGAGACAACCTCGCACTGGTGGGGGACATCGCCGGGGCGCAACACTCCCTCCAGGTAATTCTTAGCTGAAATTGTCGGGAGTTTGCTCTTGGGAGGTCGAGTCTGGCTAGGCCCTTACACAGGGAGTAATAATATGGGTGGCACCCTCCTCCTCTTCGTAATTCTTCCTATTAGTAATGTCATCGGAGATGTATTTTGAGAAAACAAATGGATTTTTCTCTAAAATGTATTTTGAAAAAAATACTTACCGGTGACATTACTCGGAGGACCCTCCCACCTGCCCCGCTTGCTGCTGGTAAGCTAAGTATTTCCGACTGGCGTGACGCCACGTGGCACGTGACCGGATGGGCAGGGACAGGACTCACGGTCCTGGTTACAGCCCCCTGAGTTGCCTCCCTGGTTGTGTAGGAACACAACAGGTTCTTAGGCTGAAATTAAGTAAGCTAGGTAGATATTCCTATTAGTAATGTCATCGGTAAGTATTTTTCAAAAAAAAAAAAACATTTTAGAAAAAAATTCATTTTTATGAAAAGCAAGATTTTCATTGTATGCCAATGAAATCTGACTTTTCACAAACTGAACTTGCTGTCTTTTGCTTTTATAAGGCAGATTGCTGATTTAGGGGCAACCTCTACTAACCCGTTAAGTGCTGAGAAAATGTGAACATCACCCAGCTGCAAGAGGTATAGATCCTCATGAGCCCCCGCATGTTGTGGGGACTCATGAGGATCTATGCCTCTTGCTTGGAATTCATTTTCCTGGGACATCCACCAGTAGGGCTTTTGGGCTTTGAACTAATGCAGATTGCAAAAGCGTGCCAGTCTGTGTCAACTGGCTCAGAACAGGTGAAAGAAAAGTTTGATTTTCCAACAGGTTATGCCTGGGCAGAGGACAAGGAACACTGCGAGGAGTATGGGCGCATGCTGAGCGCCGATCCCTCCAAAGTCTCCAGCAGATCCAAGAAACGCGGACTGCCTCAGGTCGGTAAAACGTTTACATGCGTGGCAGTGGCTCTATGGACTGATTCGGCTTTTTGAAAACCCCAGAGAGCTAAATTTCAGCTTTTTGCTGCAGACAGAACAACCCTCCAGCCTCCCACTTCAGTCTGCAAGAGGCATAAATTCTCATGAGCCCCTGCATCCGCAGGTACTCATGAGAATTTATATCTCTTGCTGGACACTGGTAATGGGCTGTTTTCAGTCATTTCCAATTTTAGCACTCTTGCCCATGCATTTGGCTGATTGTTTCAACTCTTTTGTCAGTGTTTATGCTGAGGCCTGTTTTTTTCTTTATTGGTCATTGCCTTGCAAATAATTCCAGCACAGAAAGATACATGCTTAGAAAGACAAATACAACACAATTTAATATGGTAGGTTTGTACTTGACCTTTTTAAGCATGTTCCTTTTATTTCTGTGAATTTCTTTGCATTTTACATATGATAATTTCCTATTTATGTCCCCCTTGCACATGTGGTGACCAGGGACAACAAGCGTTGTACATGCGTGGCTGTCACCTTTTTGGTGTGATCCTTGCATTTCATTCACTTGGCAGTCATTGTTTGGCTGTGGAAACACATTTTATAACTGCCATCACTCAATGGTTTTGTATGTATGGTTGGCAGTGCAAATTTGGTAAGTGATGATTTAATAATTTCATATAATAGAAAATGTAGGCCATTTTATGCTGAAAAGTTAATTGATGTTATTCCTAAATCAGAATCAGTTCAAAGACAGTAGGTTGAGTCCCCGGCCGTACACACTTGAGCAACACAAGTCAGTCTGAATTTGTATGTCTAGTTCATGTGTGTTTTGAGGATGTTTTTTTTTGCTTTGAATTGCCGGTACTCATCGTCAGCGGACCAAACCGTGGAGATGAAATTTAGTGTAGCGTTCTGCTGCACGAATCTCGATCTCCGTTTAACCCTATCCCCCGTATTGGCTAGGGATTAGGATTGATAGCTCTAGGGCTTTCCTGCTGACATGTTCGTAGGTCGTTGGTTACTTTCGGAAGGATGCTCGCATGGAGGTGTATCCTAGCGTTTGTGAGGTTCAACATTCGTGTCGGACAATTTTCCATCATTGCGCCATTTTTTTTCCACCTTCCTTTCTCCTTCCCCTCCACCTTTTATTTTCTCCACTCTCCTTCTCCCCCTGTTTTCGGGGTGTCGTTTAGATACCCCTTTGATCACTTCAAAGAAGGTAGAAATTTGATGCGTGTCTATGAGTAGAGTCGCAGGTTTTCTGTGGATTTGTTGAATTTAATCCGTTCGCGTTTTTTAGGGGTGAACTCATACGGTTCATTGCGTTTGCAGCCCCTGGTTTTGGGTGTCAACAGGGTAAGGGGGTAGGTTGTATATGCCCCGTTTTCACTCCTATTGTGGAATTCTGTGGATTTACGTAACTTTATAAGTTCGTTGGTTCAGAGGTGATCTGGTATGGTTCATTCTGTTTTTAGTTGTGGTTTTGTGCTCTAGCCACGCAAAGCTGGTCAGTGCCAGTGCTGTGACGAGGAAGTTCGTGTGTGCGATCTTGCACGCCGTGGCACCGAACTTTAACTTTAACCTTGCATGACCGAGTTTTATGTTCACGCGAAATCTTCCTGTCAAATTTTATTTCTTCTGGTCAAATTTTGAAAATGGTAAGGTCAGGTAGTGAAAGGGGTTGGCATCTCTGCACAGAATGTTTAAAGTCTATGGGACATATGAATCCAAAATTGCTCAGACTTTGAACATTTGGTAAGTAATTACTTCTGATTTAGGGACAACTATTATTGATGGGGATAAAATCCATTCATATTGATGGTGGTATGTTGGCTTTATAAAGGGCCGAAGATTATCCAAATTATGAAATGAAGGCTCACTTTCATTCTTTCCCAACAGGGGGGCATGCTCACATGGTAACTACGATCACCACTGTACTAGACTCTCCCTTATAGGGCAGATGGGTTGTGGCGCAAGTGCTATTAGGATTGCATGGGTTTGTGACAAATGATTCAGAAAATGAAAATGAGATAGCTTCAGCTCCAGAAGTAAAAGGGCTGAAAGACAGTTGTTTTTTCAAAATACGTTACCGATGGCATTACTATATGGAATACACTCTATAGCCTAACGATTTCAGTCCAAAGTTGTGTCCCCTACACAACTGGGGAGGAGACACAGGGGATCCATGCATAGGAGCCCCGGGTGGCCTCCCCTTACCACCCTATCCGGACACGTGTAGGGTGAAAGCCCGCCAGTTTCACTCTTAGCTCGACCGTGGACGGTCGGGTGTTAGCCTTGCTCTGTGTTACGACCGATTTCTTCGTACTCCTTGGATTTTCTACGAACTTTCCTTGGCTTCTACTGTTTAGTGCTGAGAGTGCTTCGTTGGTGTGGTTTTACACCTTCAGCGGACTCCTGCTTGTTGGCTTGGCACCTTTCGGCTCTTCTGTCTGGTGCTTGACTTTCTGTGTACCCTTACGTTGGCTGCGGCCTCGTGGCTCGGCTTGTGACTTGTGCTCTCCTTTGTGACTGTGTGAACTGTGTGTGGCGGACATTATGGCAGCTTCAGTTATGAGAACATGCCTTCGTTGTGGGGATTTCCAGTGGCCTTCGGATGCTCACGACTCCTGCCTTCCGTGTTCGGGCTGCTCTTCCGACAGGACCTGTAACGTGTGCGCCGATTGGAGAGAGGACCGGTGGTCCCGGCTGTGGGACTTCTACAGATGCGACCGTCCTTCCCGGCCCCAGCAGGCTCCCCGAACATCTGCGCAGGATGGCGTCGCTCCGTCGGCTCGGCGGACCCCTCTTCACTCCTTTGTCTGGGTCGTCCGGCCCGCAGGTAAGTCTCCTTCTTGTACTGTAACCACGCAAGAACTCCCTCCCCGCTCCGAGGCTTCCGAGAGGGACAGGCGAGTGTTGGAGTCGCGCTCCCCACGCTCTGTTTCTTCCGAGCGTGGCCTGAGCTATATGATTTTGCTCCCCCCCCCCACTCCGATTTGCCTGAGTGAGCCCGGCGAGCAGAGAGTATGTCCACGCCCTCCCGCTCCGTTTCTTCTGAGCGGTCACGGCACGACGAGCGCAAACACAAGAAGAGAGAGAAGCGTAGTCAGAGAGGTAGAAAAGAAAGAGGCTCTCCCTCACGCTCCGTTTTGACTGAGTGTGACCCGAGACCAATAAATGGACAGTGGACTGCCCCCCCCCCCCTCCCCCCCGCTCCGAATCGTCCGAGCAGGCCCGGCGAGCCACACGTACGTCCCCACCCCCCTCCATGCCCCATAATTTCCAGGCGGGCCTGGCGAGACTTAAGTACGCTCTCTCCACGATCCGAGAGTTCTGAGACGGGCCAGCGAGCCCATGTCTTTCTCCCTCCCCCCTTCGATGCTTCTGAGCGGGCTTGGCGAGCCACTTTAATCCCCCCCCCCTCCCGCCCCGATTTTTTTCAGAAGGGCCCGGAGTGACTTAGATTCAAACTCTCAGGACCGGAACCGCCCTTTGATGATAAGCTGTTCTCCCCCTCCGCCCCGCTCGCGGTCTCCCGAGCGGACTCGGGGAGCCAGGGTTCCCTTTCCGCCTCCCTTCGTTCGTACGGAGCGCGCTTCATGGTATCCGCATTCCCCTTGCTGACCTCGCGTTGTAGTCGACACGGGCAGCCCTCCTTCCCCCAGCCGTGTGGCGAGTCGGGGGCGTCCAGAGCCAGGCTTTGACTCTGGCCGTCGCTCGACTACGGTCCCTTGCTCCCCGCGACGCCCTTCTGGACAGGCTTTGCGGGCGGCTCCGCCTGATCTGCACTCGCATCGTGGCCCGTCACCTTCAGCGGACCAGGTGCTCTCGTAGCCGGTCGCCCCTCCTTGTGACTCCGCGTGATGGGCGATCTTTAGAGTGGGATCAGGACATTTTCAGCTTACGCCCTGGGGATTCCACTTCGGTGATCTTCCTTCGGGACTCTCCCTCCGGCTCCCCCGCCCCTTGCTCAGCTGTTTCGTCGTTTTCCATGTCTTCCAGAGATGACAGCCCTTCGCTCGGCTCTCAGATCTTCAGTGCTCTTGTAGAGGCCTCCCGTCGTATCTCTTCCTACCTCCAGCCAGAATTCTGCTTGCCGTCGCCCCCAGTGAAGAGGCAAGCGTCCGCCATGGTTGATGCCATGAGGCCTACTAAGCGTCGCAAGTCACTCCCGCATCCGGCCAGATTCCGGAACCTCGCGGACACGTTCTCGGCGCAGCTCTGCCAGGATAGCTTTGGCGACAACGGGTTTTTCACTGATTCGCGGTGGCCAGCGGGTTTCAATATGAGCTTCCACCAGGACTGGTACGCGGGACACTCCCAGGCCTTCGCCATCCCTCTTTTTCACGGTGGACTCGGCAGCCAGCGACCAGGCGGGAGGTCGCAGGGTGGTCTAGAATGCTTGGCCTTGCCCACTAGACAGTATCACGTCTCTAGTGCGGAATTCACTAGCTTGTTCCGGCTTCTTGGAGTTGGCTACACAAGCTGTGCTGCGCTGTTTGGAGGACACATGGGACCTGAAGTCCACGTCCCCGCTCCGCAACGTCCGATACATCCTTGTGGCTGCTAACCAGGCTGCCTACCACTCTTCTACTAACACCATGGCGGCAGCCGCCAATTGTGACCTCTTGCGTCGGGACACTCTTCTGCGACTCTGCTCGGATCTATCTCCCCAAGACTGTGAAGACTCAGCTCCACCAGGCCCCTCTCGGAGGTTCAAAGCTGTTCGGGGGCACTTGGCAGATGGTGAAGGAAGATTCTAAGGATTTGTGGCCCCGGCCTGCCACCGGCACCTCTTTGTCTCGCTTGCGCGCTTCCCACACGGCCGTGGGTCGCGCCCTGCGGTCGGCTAGACCCTTTGCCTGTCCCGTGGGTTCCCGCGTTAGAGCCCGCCCCCTTCAAGCCCCACAGCAGTCCTTCCCCACCTCCCACCCCCCCCCCCCTCCCCCCCCCCCCCGGTCCCGCGGTGCCTGCAAATCGAGGCGCGGTAGGGCCCGCTGACTTACCCTCCCCTCTACCCCCGCCGTTACGCAGGTCCCCCCTTTGGACTCGGGCTCCAGAAGACTGGCTCAAGGCAGAAGCTCTGCATGGAGAAGTGACGGCCTTGCTCTGCAAGGCTGTGACAGAAATAGTCTCCCGGCACGACTCGCCGGCATTCTACAACCAACTCTTCGTCGTCCCCAAGCCAGGCGGCAAATGGTGAACGGTCATCAATCTGTTGGCGCTAAACAAGTTCATTTGGCGCATCACTTTCGGATAGAGACGGCCAGGATTCTCCGCGCAGCCGTCCGGCCGATGGACTTCGCTATCAAGCTCGATCTATCAGATGCTTATCTACACGTACCAATTCATCCGTCTTCTCGCTGGTATCTACGTTTTGCCTTTGGCGGGATTGTCTACCAGTTCTGAGCCCTCCCCTTCGGCCTCAACATCAGTCCTTGGGTTTTCACGAGGCTCCTTGACACGGTGATGGCCAGCTTCTGTTAGCGTTCCCTGAGTCCGTCCTCCAACTACCTGGATGACTTGCTGCTGCACAACCTGATCGCCACGGCTCTCAAAGAGGATAGAGACGTCCTGCTCGCTCTTTTGCTCCGCCTCGGGTTCTTAGTCAATCCGGGCAAGTCGGATCTCACCCCTTCGCGCCGCTTCTTGCACTTAGAATTGAAATTCCTGACCGACCTCAACCTGGTCCATCTGCCGTTGGCTCGGCAGCAGAAGATCGCCGAACTCACTCATCAGATGGAGCTAGGGTCCTCCTTAACAGCCAGGGTCTGGCTTCAGCTCCTGGGACTGCTCAGCGCGGCAGCGGACTTGTTACCCTTCGGCAGGCTCTAAGCCCGCCCACTTCAGCTCCACGTTCCCCTACATTGGCTCTCCTCCACTGGCGCCCTGACGGATCCGGTTCCGGTTACTTCGCTGACCCGCCCCCACCTCCAGAGGTGGGCGGACCTAGCTTGGTTCTCGACGGGCGTGCCCCTGCACTCCCCTCCGCCCCGCTGGTCCCTCTGCACTGACTCGAGCCTGTCGGGCTGGGGCGTGCACCTGTTACCGGACTTTGGCCCCGGGCCTCCGCGGACAAACACATCAACTGGCTGGAGTTGAAGGCCCTCACTGATCAAGAGACGCTGACCAACCAGGAGGTCCTCATACTTTTGGACAACTCGACAGTGGTGGCCTATATACAAAACCAGGGGGGCACTCGCTCGCCCTCCCTGTGCATACTCCTTTACCATCTCCTGCTCTGGTGCAGGGACCATGGCATTACTCTTCGAGCCCGCCACATTGTGGGTCACCTGAACATGGTCGCAGATGCCCTGTCCCGCCACGGACAGCTTCTCCTCACGGAGTGGTCCCTGTGTCCAGACATCTTTCGCCTGATTTGCTCGCAATGGGAGACGCCGCTAGTCGACCTGTTTTCCACCAGATGGAACAACCAGATTCTGCTTTTTGTCTCTCCAGTCGCAGACCCTCTCGCCTGGGCGCTCTCCATTCCTTGGGACGGGTTGATTGCTTATGCCTACCCCCCATCAGTTCTGGTGCTGAAGATCCTGCAGAAGCTTCAGGGATGCTCTGCGGTTCTCCTGCTGGTAGTCCCCTTCAGCTGGGCCAAGAGCTGGACCACTGACCTTCTCGCCTTAGCGACGGACCCGCCCCTGGAACTCCCCACCCCTCCATCGATGCTCAAGCAGCCCCAGCAGGCCCTCTTCTACCCATGCCTGAAGCGCCTCCTACTACACGCCTGGAGGTTGTCCGGCAAGTTCTAACCGCTAGAGGTTTCTCGGATGCGGCAGTGGCGGCGATTGCAGCAGCCCGTAGGATGTCTACCAGGAAGGTCTATAAAGGCAAGTGGAGGGTCTTCCAGTTGTGGTGCGTCGCTCAGCGGCTCCCCCCCACGAATTTAACTACCCCCCAACTGGCGGAATTCTTCCTCTGTCTCTTCGACGACCAAGGCTTAGCACCTATTACCATCAAGGGTTACCGCGCCATGATCGCAGACGCTTACCGCCACCTAGGCCTTCCGGATCCGGGCGCATGCAAAGACCTTTCAAACCTTTTGGCTCATTTTGAACTCCGGCGTCCAGTCTCCCATTCTCTCATGCCTGGGTGCTGACGTGGCTAAATTCGGACCACTTCGAACCCCTGCCCCTGGCACGGTTCGCCGACTTGACCCGGAAAACGTGTTTTTTCCTGGCCCTCGCCACGGCGTCCATTGAGCGAGCTTCATGCGCTCTCGTTTCGCCCCGCGTGTCTGCAGTTTCGAGCCGATGGCTCGGCGCAGCTACTCACCGACCCCTCTTTTTTGGCCAAGAACTGGCCTCCCTCGGCTGCGCCCCAGATGCTGACCATACTGAAGATTTACCTGCGTCGCTCAAAGCCGCGCCATCTAGGGCGTACCTACCTCAGCCTACCACTTTCACCAGGCAGGCCGGATATCTCGGCCCAAACAGTTTCTTCCTGGCTTCGGTGGGTGATTCGTTCGGCCTACCAAGACCTCTCCCCGGACGGGGATAGACGGTTACAGATCCGGGCACATGAAGTCCAAGCAGTGGCCACCAGCGCGGCCTTTGACCGCAACTGCTTGGTTAAGGACATTGTGACGGCAGTAGGCTGGCGTGCAGACTCCACCTTCGCCCGCTTCTACCTCCACGACCTATCCGGCCACCGTGACTCCCTGGCCATGGTGGGCGACATCTCCCCGGCCCAGCACCCTCTCCGCGTGCCCCAGGCGCCATAGGTGCCTCTTAACTGAAATCGTTGGGAGTGCTCCTTTGTGGGCCGGCGGAGGGTGTTAGAGTATAGGGGGTTGAGTCTATGCACCCTTTTCCTCTTCACTATTCTTCCATATAGTAATGCCATCAGTAATGTATTTTGAAAAAACAAATGATTTTTTTTCTTCTAAAATGTATTTAAAAAAAAAAAAAAACTTACCGATGGCATTACTTGGATGGCCCTCCCTCCTGCCCCGCTTGCCTCTTTGGCTAAGTGTGAAACTGGCGGGCTTTCGCCCTACGCGTGTCCGGATAGGGTGGTAAGGGGAAGCCACCCGGGGCTCCTATGCATGGATCCCCGGTGTCTCCTCCCCAGTTGTTTAAGGGACACAACTTTGGGCTGAAATTGTTAGACTATAGAGTGTATTCCATATAGTAATGCCATCCGTAAGTATTTTTCCAAATAATACATTTTAGAAAAAAAAATCATATTTATACTGACGAGCAAAAGAAATGCAACAATTTTGGAATCATCAAAAACACTAGTATGGGACGCAGCTAGAGATTTGAACCCCGATATTGCAATATTTATGTCCGATATCTTCAGCTTGTGTCTTCGCTTGCAGCTGGGCACATTAGGTGCGGGCAACCACTATGCAGAGATTCAGGTGGTGGACGAGATTTTCGATGAGTATGCCGCCAAGAAAATGGGAGTGGAGTTCAAAGGCCAGGTGTGTGTCATGATCCACTGTGGCAGTCGTGGCTTGGGTCATCAGGTGGCCACAGGTGAGAATAATGAACCCTTTTACTGCTAGGACACAATGAGCAGCACAAGAGGCACAGATCCTCATGAGCCCCTGCAATTGTGGGGGTTCATGAGTATCTGTGCTTCTTGCTGGGTTCATTTATATATGCTCCTCACTGCAAAGTAGTAACAGTAAGTACAATCCCATTACTGCCAGGATGCAGAGGACGGCCCACAACTGCAAGAGGCACAGATCCTCATGAGCTCTCCACACCTATGGGGGCTCTTGAGGATCTATGCCTTTTGCTGGCTCCGTTTATATGCTAATTCTTACGGTGTCCAATATTTGGCATATTTCAATGCAAAATGAGATCTCTTTTGAAAACTTGTTTGTGAGACCATCTTCTCTGCGTCAGCCCTGTCAGTAAAACTGACCAGTCAACAGATTATAGGGCATTGAGCAGCCATGTGCTTTTTGCCTGGCAGAAACTGTCTTGTACCCATACTGTATGTCCAGAAAAGTGGCGAAGGTACTTTTGGCTCAGAAAAGTTTGTGTATTTCAGACGCATTGGTTGTGATGGAGAAGGCGATGAAGCGTGACAAGATCGACGTGAACGACCGACAGCTGGCGTGTGCCCACATCAACTCTGTGGAGGGGCAGGATTACCTGAAAGGCATGGCATCTGCAGCCAACTATGCATGGGTGAATCGCAGCTCCATGACATTTCTAGCTAGACAGGTGTGTAATTAACCCTATTGTGCCTGCAGCACGAACGACTTAAAAACTGAATTACCTGTAGGGCATGATGTTTGCTGCCAAGTACACCAGGGCCAATCGCAAGCTCATATATGTTTTTGCTAGACAAACATGAAACCCTACCATAATACATGTAGAGGTTATCCCTAAATGAGAATAGTTTGGATGAGTAAGAACTAACGGTGGGCAATGCAGGCAGTCACAGGTGCTAGCACCGATATGCAAGCACAGTGTGTGCTACAGCAGAACTTATTTTGAGTAACCACCCATATGAGAGATCACCTGTTATTAACCCTTATCATTCGGAATACACCTGTGTGTGAAATAAGTGTGACTAAAATAGTTCAAGGGTAGTGCCAGAATAGCTTGGCGCCTCTAGGCGCCAAGCTATTCTGGCACCACCCTTGAACTAAAACCATTGTTCTATATCCTTATCTGTAAGTACTATAATGTAGCTTGCATAAATTATGTCAGTGTACAAATTTAAAGCTTTTAGCCTCAGTATGATATGGGTTAAAGACTTATCATTTAGAGAGCTGAAGCCACCTATATGGTGGTCTTTTATGACAGGTGAGACCTTTTGCCCTTTGATTTATAAACTCCTAGAACTAAATGACTTTCATTCGATAGAATGGTAGTTAGTTAGTTCTGGGAGTTTAAAAATTAAAGAGTTCTCTTTGGAGAGCACCTGTGCTTAAAG
Organism: Semisulcospira habei; assembly: GCA_036245525.1. Classification (NCBI taxonomy): domain Eukaryota; kingdom Metazoa; phylum Mollusca; class Gastropoda; family Semisulcospiridae; genus Semisulcospira; species Semisulcospira habei. Next base: position 146,363,970 of record BTPG01000003.1, read on the forward strand.
ACCATTTCTTTTATGCTCGTTCAAAACAGGTTCTACTGTATCTGCTGAATCTGCAGTCTTTTGTCTTGCCTAGGGTGGATATTATTCCTTAACCCGTTCAGTGCCGAGAAAATGTGAACACCACCCAACTGCAAGAGGACATGAGGATCTATGCAGGGGCTCATGAGGATCTATGCCTCTTGCTGACACCACTTTGAATCTGTGTTCCCAGAACATAGAAGGTTTTTTGGTCTTTAATTAACGAAGATTGCAGAACGCAGTCTACTTTAGCCTGCACTGAATGGGTTAATATGAGAGTGCAAAGTTATGCTGATTGCTGCTCACGAGAGGCACAGATTCTCATGAGCCCCTTCAGGGGCTCATGAGAATCTATGTCTCTTTGTCAATGGATTTGGGCAGGATCAGCGGACTACATCAGCCTGGCATTTCTTTCATCTTGTTTTAACTTTAGTGGCTTTGATTGCTCATCATGTGTTTCTTGTGCACGCAGGCATTTGCAAAGATGTTCAAGTCGACCCCTGATGACTTGGACATGCACGTGATTTACGACGTGTCGCACAACATCGCCAAGGTGGAGGAGCATTACATCGATGGCAAGCAGAAGACTCTCCTTGTCCATCGCAAAGGTTCCACGCGGGCCTTCCCTCCACACCACCCTCTCATACCTGTGGATTACCAGGTATTTATGATAAGCCATCGGTGGCAGTAGCCGGGCATGGAGGCAATTAATCATTAGCACGCCTGGTCAGGCAGACTGGAAGAGCTGTTCATGGTGATAGAAGGGAGTGCTCGGCCATTACCCTACAAAATGTGTGTATCTGATGTCAAACATACCGCAGGGTATGTAGAAAACTGATGGAGAGGAGATGGAGAACATTAAACATAGGCATAACACAACACACATCAGTAGTCCATAACAGAGATTATAGAAGGAATAGTTGATGCCAGACAGTGTCCAAGATAGCCTGCTCACAGTGGGGAGTGGCTGCCGCATACCACAGCAGCAGGTGGCTGGCCATACTAAAGAGTAGGAAATCGGGCTAACTGCACAGCCGTATCTATGATGCAAGTGACGTGTTTTTATATTACGATATGTCCTATGTGATTTGTGTCACTGTGAAATCGTGTTTATTGCCTTTACGTTTAGACCACAATAGTTACTAAGGCATACGGGTGTATGTGAGTGAATGTGTGTGTGTGTGTGCGTGCACGTGAGTAGCTTAATTATATTTTGATGTGTTTTATGTTCTTCTTTTTAAGTTGTGCAGCACCGCAACGATTTCTCCTAATGTATTATTACATATGGCAATAAAGTTCTATCTTATCTAATGTAATCTGACCCCCCCCCCCCCCCCCCCTGTTGTATGCTGGCCCCCTTGTATCCAGTACTAGTGGCTGCATGCACAAAGTGGTTAACACTTTTAGCCGCAAAGTCCCATTTCTCAAATTTTGGAGGTATTGCCTAATGACTATGTACCAGTTGTAGGAGATGGATTGACCATGATAATTCAAGGGTAGTGCCAAATTAGCTTGGCGCCTGAAGGCGCCATGCAAATCTGGCACTACCCTTGAATTTTCATGGTCAATCCATCTCCTGCATCTGGTACAGAGTCGTTAAGTAACACTTTAAAAATTTGAGAAAGACACCTGTGGGTCTAAAACTGTTAAGACAATTTCGTTCTTGCCAAACAAAACAAAAAAAAAGTGATTGTTTGAAATAAAATAGATTCTACTGTACATCACTCTGACTGCCAGCAAGTCCCGTTTTGTCAAAAAGTACATTTTTAGTGAATTTTAGACATCACAAAGTGCTATGGGACTTGATCTTTTTGTTTGTATAGTTTGTAAACAGCGAAGTATTATCATAAATTTGTGGTTTGGGACCTTTGTGTAAAATTCCAGCTTTTGTCGTTTGACCTTGTTATCTGCAAAGTTGGCTGTACATGCTTTTTGTTTGTAACCAACAGCTGACGGGCCAGCCTGTATTGATCGGTGGCACCATGGGGACGTGTAGCTATGTACTGACGGGCACGGATGTGGGCATGACCGAGACATTCGGCACAACTTGTCATGGTGCTGTAAGTATACATATTGTGGCTTTTACTCCTTCCCTGATTGCATTTCTCAAATCTTTCTTAATGCAAGGTCAAAGAATTTAACCCATCCCAGGAACATGGATGCAAAGTGTGGTCAGCAAGAGGCTTAGATCCACATGAGCCCCCGCAACTGCGGGGGCTCATGAGGATCTATGCCTCTTGCATTTTGGGCATTGCTTGTCATGTTCTGGCAGAGATACCCTGACACTGTTTCTGCGATTCCTAGAATTAGGTTCTTTTGGCTGTTGTGTTTTTGATGGTAGTAATTTCCCTCATGTTTCTGGCTGGTGGCTATGTTTTCTCAAAGAGATACATTATTAAGCCTTTTTTTGCTGGAAGGGGTTTGAATTCTAGTTTTTTTTTTTTTTTCAGAGCCTGCAGTACATCTTTTTATTTTATTTTAGGGTTTTGGGTTTTTGGCTAGGGTTTTTGCTTGTGTGTTGCATTGTTTCATGATATTTTGTTTACTTAGGGTTTTTCTGGAAGACATGGTAAACAAAATATTAAATTAAAATAATTTGCTGTGATCCAGGGGAGAGCACTATCACGGGCCAAGTCGCGCCGTAACCTGGACTACACAACCGTGCTGGCAGCCCTGGAGGAAAAGGGAATCAGCATCAGGGTGGCGTCTCCTAAACTCGTCATGGAGGAGGTGAGCTGCACACTTGGGATATTATCATATATATATATATATATATATATATATATATATATATATATATATATATATATATATATATATATATATATATATATATATATATGTTTGCATTTTTCCAACAGTGAAGGAGTTAAATATATATATATATACACGATATATATCATCGAGTTTTCTCTTTTTTATCCTGTGCACATCAGTATGCAGTGTGCTGGTTAGATGCTATTTAACTCCTTCACTGTTGGAAAAATGCAAACATAACTGCAAGAGGCAAAGAACCCCATACTCCCCGCAAATGCGGGGGCTCATGGGGTTCTCTGCCTCTTGCTGGCGCTATTTGTGTTCTTTGGATTGATGGATTATTCGGTGTTGAATTTGCCCCAGCTGCTTTCAAAGAAATGATTTTGCGTCCACTGGCAGTGAATAGGTTAAATTATAAACTGCAGATATAATACAAACATCTGGTGGCCAAGATTGCTTTGCGTTTGCATCCAAAATTGATTTTACATGGACTACGTGCGGTCAGTGTTGGTATGGGACTTTTGTTGCATCCGACCTTGTTGAAACAAAGTGTATGGTTTGTTACTGTATTTTCTTCGAAAAGAAAAAGGGTGTCTGTGGATCGTAAGTTTGATTTGTCATTTGGGTTTTTACAGGCACCAGAGTCATACAAGAACGTCACGGATGTTGTGGACACTTGTAAGTACTGCGCTAGGTTTCCTGTCCAAGGTGCAGAAGGTCATCGGGTTGATGTTGGAAGCCATTGGTATGTGCAAGGCTGTGCACTAGCCTATGGCGGCAGACGTTGGCCCAATGACCGCACTGGGTACTTGTTTATCATCACAATATTATGTGTATGTTATTAGAGTTCCTAGCAAGATTTCACAGTATGGGTTGTAACCATAGATGAGGCAAGCGTTGGTAGATGCACTAAGGGGAATCGCTCAGTGCTGGTCTAACAATTGGATCCTTCAGGGCAATATAAGGTGCAGTAAGAAAGAGGTAAAGGGATGTAACTTTATTTGTCCAGCGTTGAATGAGTCCCCTTAGTGCATATACAATGTGGGCAGCCTCATGCTTTAAAAAAAAAGATTTATATATTTTTTTTATGGAGTTTCCCCCTCAAAGGAAGTAGGAGTTCAAGTGCTTGGGCCACTATAGGTTATTGATTGATTGATCAATCAAAATTATTCTGTGATTCATCATTTTGTTATAAACAACAGATTCATTCATTCGTTGAAAACAGCTTCCATTTGTTCAGTGATTGTTTGACCGATTTCATTAACTGATTAAACAGCTTATCACAGTTGTGCATGTACATTTTGTTATGCCCCTTGCAATGCCAGGTGGTGGAAAGTCCACAGCGTTCACATTATTGTTCCCTCACTGGTTTTCAGGCCATCAGGCGGGGATCAGCAAGAAGTGTGTCAAACTGCGGCCCGTTGCCGTCATCAAAGGATGATCCATGGCAGTACTCAAGTTGTAAGGCCTTCCTAATCCCTTGACTGCTGCTGACGATACCGCTCAGCTGAAAAGGTGCACAATTACTCTTTTCATGCACCGTGCGGTATCATTAATTACTCTTTTCATGCACCGGGCGGTATCATTAATTACTCTTTTCATGCACCGGGCGGTATCATAAGCAGCAGTCAAGGGGTTAACCCCCGTGTGCATGCCCCTGCCAGTACAGTGGCCTGTTTGCAGTACTGTGACTGCATGCACAAGGGGTTAATTTTCATCCTAGGCGTGCTGCACCTGGATATGCAGCATAACCCATTTAGCCCTGATGCACTACAGCAGGAGATGGATTGACCATGGTAATTCAAGGGCAGTGCCAGATTAGCTTGGCGCCATCAGGCGCCAAGCTAATCTGGCACTACCCTTGAATCATCATGGTGGATTCATCCCCTGTAGGTGATAGTCGTAAAGTGATGCCTCAAGTGAAATGCGGCCATGGGGTTAAATGGGTTAAACAGTTAAAGCTGTATATCTGAATGTGGCACGTCTTGACTGTGTTCACTTTGAGTCATTCACACCTAATGATGACCTCCACAACTTTGAGAGGTGGCTGCACAGGCTGGAGTAGACATATGCGTTTGCACGTGTATCACTGTGCATAGTGCTAGCTGTTTTTATGTGTTCTTGTCACTGTAAGACAAGTCTTGTTTCACAGAGACTAGGAGAAATAATTGCCGTGCATTGATACACGTGAAAATGCATTTCTCTGTCCCAGCCTGTGGCCGCCTGTCAAGACTGTTTACCATCTGCGGGAGATGGATCAGCCGGGACAGTTCAAGGGAATGCCAGAGAAGCATTGCACCTTGGAGGCCATGACAGTTCAAGGGTAGTGCCAGATAAGCTTGGCGCCTTGTAAGGCGGCAAGCTAATCTGGCACTACTACTTGAAGTGTTACGGCTGATCCATCTCTCTGTGTTGCTTTGAGGGTGGCCTGTGTTGATTGTGCGTGACAACTCATGAAATACTGCAAAGACTTTCCCACACTTGTTACCTCCGTTGAGCTGACATACGTGGTCATGGATAATGGATCTAGGGAGGCAACCAGTGAGAGACTTTCCTTGACTCTGTGTGCCTAATTGAATACCTTCTTCTAGATGCTGTGTACAGTAGGACCTGTTTTGAGCAACCACCTGTTTTGCACGGCACTCGAGAGAAGTCTTGAAGGCCAGAAAGTGTCGGCTGTCATTAAAGACCATCATGAAGATGGCTACTTCCACCTAAGTGATGGTGTTTAACCCTTTTAGCCCCGGATCCCTACAGCGGGAGATGGCTTGACTATGATAATTCAAGGGTAGTGCCAGATTAGCTTGGCGCCTGAAGGCGCCAAGCTAATCTGGCACTACCCTTTGAATTATCATGGTCAAGGCATCTCCTGCAACTGGTACATAGTCCAAAATTTGAGAAATGGGACTTTGGGGCTAAAAGGGTTAATGACGGATTATAAGGGTTACCGCCCAAAATAGGTTCCGCTGTATCAGTCACCTTGAATGCCTGCGATGAAGCAGTTTGCATTACGTCGGAGTTGCTAGCTTCTCTAGCGTAGTTTATCATTGACAGTAGAAATTGGGACCCTTAAGCTGTTGCCAGTGGTTATTTGTCACGATAATTCCTGCAGGAATCATCGCAACAAAAACTGCAGCTGACGGCCAAAGAGTTAAAAGCACGTTCCTCCCTCCCCCCAGCCCTTCTGTTTTCACGATTTTCCCAATATCTGTTTCATTGTATATTTCGTTGTGTTTAATGTGCCAATGATATGTTGCTCGTTTCATGGGGGACGCACAGGTTGTGATCGTTCAAGGGTGGTGCTGCAGATGAGGGCTTACCAGGCACTGCCCTCACATCAAACTAAAAAAATCTTTGGAAACGACAGCAAGCAAAAGGTATTAGGCTGGGGAAAATGAACTTTGAATTTAGTTATGTTTGGTTTCAGTGCTTTATTGCATGTCTACTAGTCATGCCTGGATTCTTTTAACATCGTAGAGACGTACGGCATCAGGATAAGCTGCTTATGCTGTGTAACTGGATGCAGCATGTCTGTAATGAGTTAACCTTATAACTTTCCCAAGCGAGGGAGGAATGTGTAAGGGTACCAACTGTTGAAGATGGATGAGCCATGATAGTTCAAGGGTAGTACCAGGCGCCAAGCTAATCTGGCACTACCTTTGAACTAACATGGCTCATCCGTCTCTGGCTGTGGTTTCCAATGGGCAAATGTGTTAAGCAAATCATTTTAGGACAGGATACATGGCCACATCGTTTACATGCAAAATGTATGTATTTATTGTACATAAAACTTATGGTTCGCACCCTCTATGTAAAATGCATACCACAGATGTTCTGAAATAAAAGTTCAATTTAAATTTCAAGAGTATAAAGCGTTCAACTTCAAGTGTTGCATAAATGGATGAAAGTTGACTAGTGCCATCTTTAAGATGAACAAATAGCATACAGGAATTTTCATAGTTTCTAAATAAAAAAATTTCTTAATGGTAAACGTGGGGGGGGGGGGGGGGGGGGGGGGGGGGGAAGGAAACTTTATGCGAAAAACTCACGCTCCACACCCCACACTGGCTCCAATGCGGTCCACAGGCCCTGGACTACCTGTCTGTATTTTAACAATTACATACTTTCACCTCTGTGTACTGACTCGGAATCTGACATGGGTTGCATGAAGATAAGTCATGTCAGATTCTGAGTCCATTAACCTACAAAGTAAAACAATTCTCTGCATCATGTCTACATACCATGGCGCAGACTGGAATTCATACAATTTTTTTTTCTCACCCGCATTTATCTATTTATTTGGGAAGGAGGGTAGTAGTAGCAAGTGTGATGGATCATTCTCCATTGCAGAGGTTGACTGCGCTCACACGCCGCCGTGGGGTTAAATGGGTTAAAACATACAGCAGAACCTGTGTAGAACAACCACCTTTATAATAAAATAATAATTACGGTATTTGTAATGCGCTTATAATAATTATAACTCTAAGCGCGCACTCACAACTCGCGCACGCATGCGCACGCTTTAGACAATGACTCACGTACCACAAATAGTGAAAAACATTACGACTGTCAGCTTGCGGTGGGGAGTGTGGTGATATAGTGCTAGAACTGTTGAAAGAGGTGAGTTTTGAGGGCGGACTGGAAGGAAGAGAGAGAGTGTTTCTGACGAAGAGAGAGTGGGAGAGTGTTCCAGGTGGATGGACCGTAGACGGAGAAGGAGCGGGGACCGAAAGTGTTGAGTTTGGTGCGATGGATGTGGAGGCGGAGAGGGTCGGAGGCAGAGCGGAGGGAGCGGGAAGGTGTGTAGGGGTGAAGTAAGTTGGAGAGATAGGCAGGAGCGCAGTTGTTCAGGGATTTGTAGCAGAGAGACAGAATTTTGTATTGGATGCGTTGGGGGATGGGGAGCCAGTGAAGGAGTTTGAGCAGGGGTGTGATGTGGTCGGATTTTTTCTTTCTTATGAGAGTCCTAGACTGAATGGTGGTCTTCAGTGACAGGTGACACTTTTTACCCTTCCAGGATTTTCTAGAGACCTGTCTTTAACCCATTTAACCCCACAGCCGCAACTCATAAATTTTGGAGGTGCGACCCAACGCCTATGTAGCAGTTTCACGCATGCTGTTTATCCTGAAAATAGACATCTGGCTTGCGAGATTAGCGATGAAGATGTGGAAACTAATTTTTTTTAATTTTTCATTTTTACAATTTTTAACTGTGAGGAATCGTAAACGTTTATGTGCATATTCACACACACACGCTCACTTCTACACATGTATGCGCACAGGAAAAAGTTCATGAAAATTAACACCTGTACAAAAACACCAACGAGAGCACGCACCCATTTTCATGCGCAAATATAATCGTGCTACATATGAACTATGGTGGACGAATCTCCCACAGTTGTAGGTTCAAAACAGACAATTTCATGTCTACTTCGGCGAGCAAATAAACGAAGAAACAAGTATGGCTTTGTTGAAATTCCTGTCAGCGCTTGTTCAGACCCTAATGATAAGATTACCTGAATCGGAGGATGCAGTTATGACCGACATTTGTCAGCATGGGGCATACCATCTGCGCGTGCCCACTGCGGCCGTTGTTGGTTGGTTATTTCGGGTTTAACGTCCACAGCACCTGACGGGCGGGTTGTGGGGGACAGGGAAATCTATTGCCTATGGAGTACGACCTGAACACTGATCAACTCAGGCGCACTCCAACTGTGCTACTTTGATTTACCAGGACCTTTCAACGGACATGCTATTGAACAAATCCGTTTTTTCCCCCTGGATTGTGAGTCCAGCTACCGGGGCCGGGACGGGATTCGAACCCACGACCCGGCGATTCCCTTCGCTCTCCTGCTCCGACGTTTAACCGCCTGAGCTATTTGGGACTCTCTGCGGCCGTTGTGTGCCCCGAGGACGTTTTTCTACTGGGGTAGAGACTATCATGCGTCCGTGCGCTTGCAGTGGCTCATGAGAATCTATGCCTCTTGCAGATAGCACTGGTTAACCCTTTCACCACCGAGAAAAGTTAACGCGATTAGACTGCAAGAGACACAGATCTTCATGAGCCCCCGGGGCTCATGAAGATCTACGCTTCTTGCTGACACCACTTTGTATAAGTTCCTTGTGCGACCGGGCCTCTTCGGCGCTGAATTCACGGAGGGAGGTTGCAGAGGTCTGCGTCCATTGGCAATGAAGGGGGTTAAAACTGCCCCCCCCAACCCCCCCCCCCCCCCCCAAAAAAAAAAAAAAAAAAAAAAAAAAAGAAGAAAAAAAAAGCTTACACAGTACCCGACAATACCTGAGCGCCAGTGGAGCGGAGCGAAATCGGCGCCGATTAACTTTGATCTTCTCTAATCCCTTAATCCAAAGAGAGGGACCTTGGGTTGTAGATCGCATTAAGCTCTGCTGTTGAATGATGAGAGAAACAAAGCTAGTCTGGTACGTGATGGAGTGGGGAAGTGGTGGGGGGGAGGGGGGGGGGGAAGGAAGAGGGTTGGCGGGGGGGGGGGGGGGGGGGGGCATTTTCTGCGGCCAGGGAAACGGGGAACAAATAAAATGGCACTGGCAAGTTCTTGCAAGTCTTCATCCAGTTAAGCCGTTCAGGGCCCTGACTCGGCACAACAAGAGAAGCCGGGATAGATTATGGTTGTTCAACGGCAAGGGTAGTACCACCTGTAACTGAGAGGTAGGCCTACCATAGACTCAAGTCAGTGTGCGCGTGTAGTGCTTGATTAGCCCCCAAGCGCTATTCAAAGTCAACGATCAACACACAGTAACATCTGTAGAGAAGAACCCAACGGAGAAAGAAACACGCTTAGAAAGACAGTTACAACACAAAGAAATTGTGTTGTAACTGCCTTTTCTAAGCGTGTTTCTTTCTCCGTTGGTTTTTTCTTCTTCTGCATTTCATACGCTTGGCAGTCATCTTTTTGGTCTGGATTACAGTAGCACATGTAGTCTTTCACCTTGTATTGAATTTACATTGACACTGGGCAAAAAAATGTACCCCAGTATGAATTAAAACAAGATGAGAATTTCATCCCAAAGTCTACCGTATTGTTCAGATGCGTTTTTCTTTTAGGAAAATTCAGAGTTGTTCATATTTTTATGCTTATTATGCTGAGTCCATTTTATTTCTCTCTAAGCCAACTTCTGATCAACACACACGTCGGCGCACACAAATCAAGACAGACACACATCGCTTCCCGCCATTAGTACGCTCTGTGGGCTCTTGAGGCGACAGGAATCCATCTCCTTATACTTTAATCCACTCTCTGATCCACACACACTGGCACACAGAAATAAAGACGGACACACGGCGATTCCCGCCATTCGTTAGCTCTGTGGTATGGCGTAGCATAGCTATTCTGAAGAAGAATGATGGCACGAGCAGCGAAATGACGTCCCTTCAAGCTCCACGTTATGACATCATTAGTCCCCACGACGCCGTGTTCATAGTGACGACTCGATGTTATACGTCATTCATCGGAGTACTAATAATTTATTTGACGTATAAGAGAATCAACTATGCAATTTTCTTGCTGATTTTCACGCCTAGGGCTTACAGTTCACAATTTGACCTAATCCTACCCCAGGGCCGGGACAAACAGCAGGCTTATGCAAACACTGTTTATGAAAAATCATGCGGGTATTAATGAGAAGATAGTTGTTGTTTTTTTTCGTAAAAGAAAAATTAAAGTTATGTTAGCTATTTTACAATGACTCCGAAAAAGCGGTGTAGAAAACGGTCTTATTTTCACACCTAGGGCACACAGGTCACAATTGACCTAATCGTAAACGACAGCCGAGACAAACTGCAGGCTTATGTAAATACCAATACCGTATACGAAAAATCATGCGTTTATTAATGAGAAGATTTTTTTTTTTTTTTTTTAAAAAGACTCAATTGTTTTAATATTAACCCATATAATTCGTGAAATTAATCCCAAAATGTGAAATACATTTTTGTTAAAAAAATATTTAATTATCACTCAAAACGTTCTAGAGGTACAACGCTGGTTAACAAACTCATTTAATATCTCCCTTGTATCTAGCTATACGCAAAATATCTAGTACAAAAAGGAAAAAATACGTTCTCCAGTGTGGATCAACCGGTTTTTGTGAAACGGCCATAGTTCTCGCCAATGAGCATCTTAATCAAAACATTTTAAAAATGGTCCCGAGATAATTCTTTTAGGGACACTATCATAAGCGTTCCAGCTTGTCCGTCCTCAAACGCGGGCTCTAGTCGCTGTCACACACACAAGCACGCACGCACACACACACATACACACACTGACACACCCACACGGCGTTTGGCGCCAAAACGACGTTCTGTATCAAGATTTGCGCAGCTAGACGTGACGTCATTTTTATCGTTTTACCTCTTTGCCAGAATTTCTGCGCCGCACGCCAAAAACGTCATGTGCATGCTCCGGAATGCCCTCCGACTCAGCCCCATTTCAAAGTCTACCTTATTTTTAAGTCCCTTCTATTTATAGAAGGGGCTTTTGACGACGGAATCCAGACCAAAAAGGCGACTGCCAAGCCGTTTTAAAATGCAAAGAAGTACCCAACGGAGAAAGAAACACGCTTAGAAAAGACAGTTACAACACAATTTATTAAGATTTCGGGTACATACGCCTTTGTTAAAATAGACAAACAAACAAATAGAGAGAACAGTCGCTACTTATCTTCTTTTCACATTCCTTCTACGATTGAAAAGAAGATAAGTAGGGACTGTTCTCTCTATTTGTTTGTTTATTTTGACAAAGGGTATTTACCCGAAATATTAATAAATTGTGTTGTAACCGTCCTTTTCTAAGCGTGTTTCTTTCCCCGTTGGGAACTTCTTTTCTTTTTTTTTCTTTTTTTTTAAAGACGGGTCGAATTTAATAGCATGTTCATGATGTCAAAGGCGGGCAGGCCTAAACCTCTCACAATTGAAGTAACAAGATAAAAATTACGTCATGTCTAGTTACGCTAACCTCGCTGCTGAACGTACATTTGGCGCGAAGCGCCGTATGTGCGTATGTATGTATGTATGTATGGTGGCCGTGTATATATATATATATGTGTGTGTGTGTGTGTGTGTGTGTGTGTGTGTGTGTGTGTGTGTGTGTGTGTGTGTTACGTGGTGGAGTTGTAGTCGTAGTATGATAAACACACCAGACGCACGCACGTAAGGTTCTTTAAAATAAACCTCGTTCAGCTGCAATCCGTCACACGTGGCTTAAGGATGTAGACAATACTGGAGTAACAGTTCCAACAATATTTTAATTCAGCGATGCGATCACCACACAATGCATTTCCAAATGCATCAACACTGATACAAAGTCTCTTCTGCAATGTCCACACTGCGACACAATGTTTCTCACACAACGCACACCACACTGTTACGCTGTTTCTTTTACAATGTACACCCTATACGGGCCACGTACCTACGATAACTGTGTGTCTCTACGAACTGACAAATGCAAGACAATGTGTGCTTCCCCAGCACCAATCTTTTATAGTGCACTAATTTCTAGAATAATCTAAGAAAATCAAACAACTCAACCAATCAGAATAATCTACGCAACTGAAACTCACAAACATCGATAAAACATGAACCCTCTAGAAAACCACAATAGGCTACAAAAATTTGGCTGCTCACTTCAGCCCCAAATCCTTAGTAAAATGATATCTCACAAAAGTACGGTAGGCAGTTCGGAAACGGCTTCGAGAACCTTCACAAAATTTCAATACACACAAGAAAAAGGCTGAACACTTCACGCACACAGTAAACAACTTGTGACCAAAAGAGCGGCTCACTCTGATACCGAATTTCAAAAGGTTGCCGACGCTTTGATGTTACACACACGAGGTCACTAGACAGAGCGCGATTCTGCTCCAACATTCTAGTCTATTCTCATCGTAACTACACAATACAAAAATCGACCGCTTTTCTCCGTGTGACTTCGCTAGAAACTTCCGGAACAAACCTAACAAAATAACAAAGCAAATTCCGCTCTACGCGCACGAATAAAAGAAAATTCCACCGAAAAGGTACGTGAATCGCAACCATGATAACTCAAATAAATATTGGATCGTTTCCTACGATTAACACATGTATGCTCTCACAGGACAACACAACCACAATCGTAATAGCGTGTGTGTGTGTGTGTGTGTGTGTTTGTGTGTGTGTGTGTGTGTGTGTGTGTGTGTGTGCGCGCGCGCGTGTATGTATGCAAACAAGAGAATCTCCGATATTTCTGTACACACAAGCTTGAAACATGGCGAAATACTTGCTTAAAGGGGTGGCTAAGAGAGCCTCTGAGCAATATTGTAATTGAATGTCTCACTTTAGACATAAACAACCGTTTATAGGAAGTCGGTTGACTCAGATTAGAGTCCGTAATTTTTGTTATTTTTACTTGAACTTTTGGATATAGTTAGTCTGGATAAAGACATTAAATGAGTTCGTTAGCCAGTTTGTATCTTTTCTATTTCTTTAGTAAAAATTATTTTTTTTTCTGAAAAGACAATTAAAACAGTTAAAAACTTTGACTTCTAGAGAAAGTCAGACAGTGGCGGTGACGTAAAAGAGGCAACTCCGTCACCACGCAGACATTGACATAATACTCTAAATATGACGTAATTTTCTCTAGCGCGCACCAAAGTCTCTCTCTCTCTCAGACATGCGTGCATCTCCAATAGACATAGAACGCATGAGGATCTATGTATCTTCGAGATGTTTGGAGCGCGCGCGCGCGCATGCACGCACTAACACGCACACACAGCGGATTCAGAATGACACAGTATTGAAAGACATATTTCCTGAGCCTCCGCTGGTAGCTTACAAACGCGACACAAACCTATACGATTATCTTGTTCACAGTTCATCTAACACCTTACCACCTGGCACACACCCTTGTCAGCAACCACACTGCAAATCATGTCCGTACATCAACACATCCCCCGTCATCACCGGCCTGTCATCTTTCACTGTCCACCGATCATTCGCATGCCAGTCATCAGATATCGTCTATATCATCTCATGTTCTCACTGCCCAAAAATATGTGGAGGAAACATACCGTACACTCCCCGAACGCTGCGAGGAGCATGCTCGTTGGATCCGCCTCGGACACAACAACCAGGTTGTACGTCATTTCAACGAACCTCCTCATAGCCTCACACATTTCAGCATACGTATCCTTTGGCAAAATACATCCAACTTCATCCGCCGCAAAATGACCGATTCCTTTTTCGCGGACAGGCTTACCATCCGCCGCGCGGCTTGAACATTCGCCCCTAGACAAACCAATGTTTAGAGACGTATGCTCGGGCTGATGGGTGGTTGGTGCCAGACTTGACCTCACTGCTGATACTTGATACTATCGTTGATACTTGATGCCCTACCGTTGCACTGATTAGTGTGTGTGTGTGTGTGTGTGTGTGTGTGTGTGTGTGTGTGTGTGTGTGTGTGTGCTTGTGTGTGTGTGTGTGTGTGTGTGTGTGTGTGTGTGTGTGTGTGTGTGTGTGTACGTGAGCTGCAGCAGGCACGAGTAAATGCGAATGCGTGCCGCAGTGACGTGAATGTATGTAGACGTAAGTTTTGTGCTACGTGTTTTGTGCATGTATTTGCGTCATTGTGCATCTCTCTCTCTCTCTCTCTCTCTCTCTCTCTCTCTCTCTCTCTCTCTCTCTCTCTCTCTCTCTCTCTCTCTCTCTCTCTCTCTCTCTCTCTCTCTCTCTCTCTCTCTCTCTCTCTCTCTCAACAAAGTCTCGATGATATAGCAGCATGGTATAAAGTCAACTCTATGATTCTGCATCCTACTAAAACAAAATCTATGATTATTGCTACACGCCAAAAGCATCAGTTGAAACCATTAAAGCTTAATCTATCACTCGGCGACGACATCATAGAACAGGTAGCCGAACATCGTCTATGAGTTGGGGGTTACAACTGATAATCAGCTCAGGTGGCAGATGCACATTGACAATGTATGTAAAACGGTCTCTAGAAATGTCTTTATGTTATCGAAATTAAAGTATTTCACAGATAGTGAAACCAGAAAATTGTTCAGTAATGCACACATCATGTCACATATAAACTACGCATCGACGGTGTGGGATTGTTGTAGTGATGTCCACTTAAAAAGATTAAATTCTCTACATAGGAGAATGGCAAAATTAAATCTTCCCGACCCGCACTTGACAACCGAGGAAAAACTAAAAAAAAAAACTGGATTCCTACCCATTCAAAATCATTTTAAATTTAACAAAGGGGTACTGATGTTTAAAGTGTGGAACCATATCGCTCCAGAATATTTAATAGATCTGTTTATAAAATCAGATTCCTGCTAGGGGAATATGAGGGGTATTTATATTGTTCCAGAACCCCGAATAGATTTATTTAAATCCACTTTGTCATTTGCGGGTTCCACACTGTGGAACTCACTCCCACATGACGTTAAAGCCACGCCGACATTATCTCGTTTCAAGACAAATTTTTATAGATACCTGACATCACTTAAATAATAATATCTAGTTAAACGTAGACACACGAATGTACGTGTATATTCTAACTGTCATGTGTATGTGCGCGTGTATGTATGTGTGTGTGTATGCATGTGTGTGTGTGTGTGTGTGTGTGTGTGTGTGTGTGTGTGTGTGCACAAGCGCACGCGTGTGTGCGTTTGTGCGTGCATGCGTGTGTTTGTATTTAGTGGACTGTATATTTTGTATCACTGTGCTTTGATGTCCCTGTTTTATGTATATTTTGTACTTAGTTAGTCGTAGTTTTAGCAACGGCAGGTACGAAAAATGATATAGTCACTGACTGTGTTAATATCTTCACCGTTGTAAAATAAAGATTCATTGATTCATTGATTCTCTCTCTCTCTAATCTCTCTCTCTCTCTCTCTCTCTCTCTTTAAATTAAATTAAAAAAAAAAAAAAACGTCATTCTAACGGGACGACTAACACAAATCGCATTCATTACTGGGCAGAATGCATATCCGGATTGTGATTAGTTCCATGGAGGGCTCTATGCCGGCAAGGTCTAACGACGGGCTCAGTGCTGTTCGATACGCACGGCTGCATTCTTACGTCACACGATGATACAATCTCATGACCTGACTGCCACAAAGTCGCATACTCAAAGAATGTGGGACTGAAAGGTCATTCCGCCGTTTTGTTCACAAGAACCTGCATCCACAAGCACGAGGCCAGCACATACCAGAAGGCAAAAAGCTATCGGCCCGAAGTCGGCCGCAGTGGGCCCGCGCACAGTCGTGCGCGGACCCACTGCGACCGACTTCGGCCGGATGGCCTTTAAAGTGCTGAGATAGATGCAATTATAATACGCAGGTCTGTGGCTCTACCCGTTTGTGACAATGGTCTTCGGGCCCACAGCCCCCGTAGTAGGCCTGCGCACAGTCATGGGGCCATGCACAGTCGACTGCAGCCGATGTCGGTCCGACGGCCCGTCAGCCCGACGGATTTTACACACTGGGAAGGTGTCGAAAACCATAGACAATGCCCATGCATTAACTCCCCGATTAACTCCGACCGTATCATTTTCGGGTCTGAAAATGTGAGGATTATCGTCGGGTCGGCGCGGGGAGGGGGGGAGGGGGAAGTGAGGGGAATCATCGGAAAAGGAGGGGGGGGGGGGGCATTCAAGTAGGCTGTCACCCCGAGCAACGAAATGCAATTTTTCAAATTACTATTTTAATGAAATTAAAAAAAAAAAATCCTTCTGTGGGTGGGGGGTGGGGGGGGGGGGGAGGAATGGGGGAGGGGGGGGGGTGTGTCACAATATAGTCGGGCATTAGTAACTGAAAAAAAGACAACACAGAATTGAAAGAAGTGTACACCTCCTCTTAATACTTTCGTGGTTGAATTTACATTCACCACCCATCCACCCAAGTACAAACAAGAACACCCTTTTAACAGACTTTCATTATTTTATTATAAGAAAGGCGGTATCCTGTACTAAGAATTACTTTTACGCAATAAATTCCATTAAAGTTGCCACATAAGGCCATGAATCTACCAAGCCGAGATTACCCTGTTGCACATCTTTTTTTGTTCACGGCAAAACGATATAAAATAGCACTTTGCATTGATATAATGATGCAGTAAACAATACTTAGATTGTTGTCTGGACAGATAGACATATAAATAATAATAATTGCGGTATTTATAATGCGCTTATCTTATAATAATTATAACTCTAAGCGCGCACTCACAACTCGCGCACGCATGCGCACGCTTTAGACAACGACTCACGTGCCACAAATAGTGAAATACATTACGACAGTCTGCGTAGGGTGGGGAGTGTGGTGGTATAGTGCTAGAACTGTTGAAAGAGGTGAGTTTTGAGGGCGGACTGGAAGGAGGAGAGAGAGAGTGTTTCTGACGGAGAGAGAGTGTTCCAGGTGGATGGACCGTATACTGAGAAGGAGCGGGGGCCGAAAGTGCAGAGTTTGGTGCGGGGGATGTGGAGGCGGAGCGGAGGGAGCGGGGAGAGTGTAGGGGTGAAGTAAGTTTGAGAGATAGGCGGGAGCGCAGTTGTTCAGCGATTTGTAGCAGAGAGACAGAATCTTGTATTGGATGCGTTGGGGGATGGGAAGCCAGTGAAGGAGTTTGAGCAGGGGAGTGATGTGGTCGGATTTTTTCTTTCTTTCTTTATTTGTATTACAGTGTACTTGGACAATACAGTATTTTGAATCTTCAAAATCTTGGGCAAGGCATTGATTGATTGATTGATTGATTGACTGACTGACTGACTGACTGACTGACTGACTGACTGACTGACTGACTGACTGACTGACTGACTGACTGACTGACTGATTGATTGATTGATTGATTTATTTATTTATTTATTTATTGATTGATTGATTTGCCTTGAGCAGGTTGTGACTGCATGGCATCAGTCTACCTAGGATGGATTCTCCGCACACGGTGATGATTTTGGTCGGGTGTACGGACCGAAATAGCATGGAACCAAGCAAAGTATCAGTGATTTCCTCAGTCTGTATCTCGCACCCAAGTCCTCCCCTCCCGCCTCAAGCACTGCAGTTGTTAGCGGATTAGTTCCATCACGGGCAGGTAATCGGCCGCCGTTAATCCGATTTGTCCAGTTGTAGTCCATGGCCGCACTGACTGGACATTCAGGTGGCCTGATTCAGCCAGTAAGTCGCGCGCTGAATTATTACAGGGTCACGCACTGATTAGGAATCGTGATCCGAAGGGATATTTACTGAATATTCTGAATGAATACAGACTCTCAATGTTTACGTAATGAAAATATCTAGTACTGAAGTGGCTCATTCAAGGCGCCCCGTATCTATAGCTGCGAAAGTATTGTATAGCGTTGCCGCCGCTGGCAACGCTACAGGACATTTCCGCAGCAATTGACAAAGGGCGCCTTAAATGAGTCATAACACATTCCAGACATGCTGCATTCAGATACGAGGTTTATGCCTCTCATCCGGATGCGGCACCTCTCGAACGAGTTAATAACCGATTGATATATCCTGTAAGCAAATATGCAGAATCCGAGTCCTTATTCGTGACCAAGACTGACTGAAATAGTTCGTGTGATGTACGCTTCTGACGGAAAACGTCATTTGAGAAAAGAAATTGCTTGGTTTCGTCCATTTTATTATTTTAGTATCTAGTTTTGTCTGTTTATTATATATCTTTTTGTTTCGGTCCCTATGTTAACGCATAACTAGGAACAAATTTCTAAGCTTTAGCTGTCATTGTATCAGTCAGTATTTGCGAAGGCGTGTAAGTTGATACCGTATAGGTCCATCCAGACCACATCTGAAGGACTAGCCAGTGCAAGTTAACCAGCACACGGTGTAGCGGGAGTTGGTCCCTCCCAGTTACTCTGAATGTCCATAGACCGCCTTATGAGTCCACACAGACCCGGAATATCTCGGTCACGGGATTTGGCCCGAATATACACCGTCGATCAAAATCACCTTTTGTTTTTGATGTTGTGAGGTCCCCAGTACGCAAAAGGCTCTCGGCCCGAAGTTGGCTGCAGTGGGCCCGTGCACAGTCGTGCCGGTCATTTCTTGATTTTACTGATTCAGTTCAGAACATATTTTGTGTGGTCACTATTTTATTTGATTTAGTTTAGATTTATTCGACGAGACAACCTTTATGTCGTTGCTTAGACGGCGTAACAATTCAGGATCGACTAGTCTCTGTGGGCATGCTGATCACTAGTCTTCTGGTCCTGGCTGATCACTTTGGGTCAGCTGCGTGAATGAGCTTAGTCCTGCGCCAGCCAATAAGCAAGGTGCTCCGCTATAGCGGCGCAACTTGCTTAGTGGCTGGCGCAGGACTAAGCTCGCTCATGCGACTGACCCCAGGTACATATACTCCCCTAACCCATTCATCCTTGAAACAGGACGTGGATCAACCGTGATAGCTCATGGGTGGTGCAAGAAGTAGATCTGCATCATGAACTAGAAGTTATCGTTTAATGACCACACACCGGGTCGCTCAACCCAATGCGCAAAAGGCCATCGGGCCAACATCGGCCCGATGGCTTTTGCGCACTGGGAACTGATGTACTTCAGTAATACATCCTTTTGCCTGCGTCACCATGCTTATAGACTAGAGACAGTTCCCCGAAAATGTTGTTTAGGCGTTTTGCAGTCTTTTATAAGTTTTGTGCATTTCGTAGAGGGACATGACATCACGCCATGGACGATTCTTAATGAGCTTGGGGTCAAAAGGTCGCGTGCGCGAAAACGAGGCTATCTGGGGCTAGACGCGCGACAGCAACATGGCGAGTGAAAGCGCAGAACGTCGAGGCCTGTCACGGTTAGTGACTGTTTTGACAGTGGTAGTCGAAAGTTACCGAAGCACCGGTCAGTGTAGGAATAGTGAGTTGTTTTCATGTTGGTAGACACGGGCTAGTGTTCTTTGTTTTGCACGTGCGGGGCTCGCTAGTGGATACGGTAGTGTGTTCACTGCCGAGTTTACCTTGTCGGTAGCAAGGGAATAATACTTTAGTTCGCAGCTGTACTCGGTTAGACCAGGTTGTCTTGCCCAGCTGACCGTTTGTGAGGGTCAGTGACACAGCGCCGATCCAGTCCCGTGGTCGTTGGTGGCCGGAGACTGGGGGTGGTTTTGCCTACGGGTGACGGCGTTGTGACGGGTCGCAGAGGAGGCTTCTGCTTTTGTTTTGCATTTTGACGTTCGGGGTCGGGACCGGTTGGAGGGCCGACGGGCATTAGGACCAACCACGCCTCGCTGGACCGTGTGTCGGCGTGGAAGGGGCGCGGTCGTCTGTACTGCCGAAGCTGCCGTGTCGCCATTGCAACCAGACCTCCCGCCAGGGAAACGGAGAGAGAGAGAGAGAGAGAGAGAGAGAGAGAGGAGAGAGAGAGAGAGAGAGAGAGAGAGAGAGAGAGAGAGAGAGAGAGAGAGAGAGAGAGAGAGAGGAGAGAGAGAGGAGAGAGAGAGAGAGGAGAGAGAGAGAGAGGAGAGAGAGGAGAGAGAGAGAGAGAGAGGAGAGAGAGAGAGAGAGAGGAGAGAGAGAGAGAGAGAGAGAGAGAGAGAGACCCGCGAAGCTGTACGACCGTTAAGGAAGCCGGACGGGAGGGATCCACAGGCGTTCGTCGACTTACCATGGTGGTCCCATTCTTATTCAGCTTTCCGTCACTCACTCTGCCTTGGTGTAGTTAAATGATTCTTGTATATGAACAGTATATTGTAAATAACGTTTTCAGCCGTCAGTTCGGAGGGCTGTAACCTGACTTTTTATTGTTTTTGTGGAGCAACAGTGCTGCGTAGCGTGGGGGAGTGTTTGTTTCCACCACTCGATGCAACGCTGATGCTGCGGAAGTAGTATTAACCTTGGAAGTAGTATTAACCTTGGTTTAGTTTTTTCCCTTTTGTTTTTCTTTTCTTTCTTTTTTTTTTTTTGGGGGGGGGGGGGAGGGGAGTAGGGGGTAGGGAGGGGAAGTGTCGGTGGGAAGTGTGGGACGGAAGGAAAGGGGGAATAGTTAGTGTAATAGTAATAAAGATTGAGTGTACGTGTAAAGTAAATGTGTTGCTTGTGCTGAGCTGTAACCTGTCTTGAGGCAAGACACTAGGGTCCTATATCTATCTCTTTCTTCTCTTCTACTCCTAACCTTCATTCTCGTCTATCTTTCTTTAGTCGGGACATTTGGGGGTTCTACTTCTATTCTATCTTTCATTCTCGTCTGTCCCTCCCTAGTCGTGACAAGGCCTTATAATTATGCCGTATTTTGAGCATTAGCAAAT